>QVRM01006641.1:0-29431 GCA_003439945.1 Dermanyssus gallinae
TATTTCGCATGTGTCCCTTGCAAAGATGTAACAATTAGTTTGCAATAAAGAAACCGTAGGCAACCACGTGCGGCCAAGAAGGCAAGTCGAGAATGAGCTATAAGAATGAGCTGACGATGACGTCACGCCGGATAGAATATGTGGCTCACGACTCAGCGTCCGTCAAGTACTGAGTTGAGCCGCTTGTTTAGGCTCGTGTTTAGTCGTCTGCCGGCAGTAGCAACTGGTGTAAACAACATTTGTTTGGCCGCTATTATATACACAGTCTTTCTGCTGCTGGTATATGTATATAGATTATATATATATATATATATAATATATATATATAATTACAACGCCACACTTGTTTCGGTGTATGTTGGTCGACGCGCGGATGAGCGCGGCCGAGGTCAACCCTCGATTGGGACAAAAAACAAAAACAGGGGCAGCAGCGGACAACCGGTAATTTTGAGGTGTCGTCATCGTTTTCACGTTGTTGTTGTCGTTGTTATTGTTGTTGTTGTTGTCGACGACGACGACATCATCATCATCATCATCATCATCAATATCGTCACCATTCATCACGAGCACGAACAGACGAGCCGGGCAATCGGCGAACCACTACGGCGGTAGCGGTAATACAGCAGCAGCAGCAGCAGTGGCAACAGCAGCTCTACCTCCTTGTTTTTCTACGGTGGTGACTATCGCTACTGTTGTTGCTGCTGCAGTTGTTGTTGCTGCTATTGCTGCTGCTGCTGTTGTTGTTTCTGTTGTTGCTGCTGCTGTTGTTGTTGTTGTTGCTGCTGTTGTTGCTGCTGTTGCTGCTACAGGGGCAGCCGAAGCAACAAGCAGTGGTCATTTGAGGGCTCGCTCAACTCGGCTTTAACGAGTGGCCGACGAGCCCTCTCGAGACGCGCCGCGCCTATCTATCTCCAACAGAGCCAGCCGGCATCCACAGGGGAAGAAGGGGAAGAATAAGAAGAATAAGAAAAATAATCGACCAACCACGACGGTGTAGACTCGCCGTAGTCGAAGTAGTTGAACACGACGACGACGACGACGAGATGTGGTGGTGGTGGTAATCGTGGCGGTTGGTATTGTTGGTGTGGCAGTGTGGTTGGTTGTTGGCCAAATACGCGCCCTGCTTGCTCAACGTCCTCCTTGCCGGCTGTTTAACAGCTTAAGGGAACAGCGAAACCACCACCACCGCCGCCTTACTCTTCAAAGCCGGTCGTTCTCGAAATAGATCGCGCGCCACACTCAGGAAGGAAGCATACACTCACATGCACATACAAACAGACAGACATACAGACAGACAGACACAGGCGAACAAACGACCGAACAACACTCGACGTTTACAGGTCGAGATAGGTTCTCTGCTAGGAAGACGGTGAGGCTGCTGCTGCTGCTGCCACTGCCTTTAGCTGGACGTCAACGACGAAAACAACAACAACAATAACAACGCCAGCCGGGCGGCCGGCCGTCCGGTCACGCTCAACGGTCAACGTCAACCAAACAGTATTCGGCAGGCAACAGCTGCAGTTTCGCTGCTCGCTCAGCAGGGCTATGCGAGCCATAGGATCAAGCGCCGTCTCTGTCTATCTGGCAGCTAACCAGCTCTGCTTATTTCAACTGTTTTTTTTTTACTCCTCCCGGCAGATCGACAGCCAGACAGACATACACATAGACCACTCGGTTGGCCGACGACCAACCAATTCTTGGTCTTACGTCTTATACGTGTAGGTCAGGCAATTCTATACATAATGGATGGATGGATGAATGAATGGACGGACGGACGGACGGGTAGACGGATGGATGGACGCCTGACCCAACAGACAAAGTGGCGGCAGACGCCTGCCGATGACACCGCAGCAGCAGCAGCAGCAGCATCAGCGGTGGTGACGGTGGTGGAGGTGGTGATGGTGCTACCGAAACCCACCGCTTAACGTCAACAACCTCGACCTCAACCCAAAACCCCCCGAGCCCCCTCCCATCATCTCTAGCTACAGCTGATACTAACATAACCCCCCCCCCCACCCCTCGCTCTGTTTGTATCCTCCTGTGCCGCTCGGTGTCCTGGTGTGCTGCTGGTTCTCTACAAGCCAAACCCTGCTGTTGCCACGGTTGCCGGTGTAGCTCAGGTGGTCTACTCGTATGTGGATGATGCTGATTGTGGCTGACTGGCGTTCGACGAGCGGCCGGCATGACCACACCACCAACGAATTCCCTGCCCCTTTCTGAACTCGAGAAGGCGAGCCAACAGCTGAAGGAAAAATGTCTTAGAGAATTGATCATGACTGACCGACCGCTATCTAGACCCTCTTAGTCGCTTTAAATAACGACGACGCCGCCGAGGTAGTAGACAATTCTCGCTCGCGCATAGAATAACGTGCACATTTACTTCTAACCGACCCGGTACTATCTCTTTCCAATAGTCGAAACATTGGCCAGCTGTAACAATGGGTACAACGGGTATAAACCACCAAGCACTCGCTTACGAAACCGTCACCAGCAGCAGCAGCAACAACAACAACAACAACAACAACAACAATAAAGACTCATAAAAACAATCCACCACAAAAACGGGCTGGACACCTGGACACTATCCTGGACACCAACGTGCAGTAAGCGAGTACAGAACGTCACACGGTCGAATTATAAAAAGAGGAAAAATAAAGAGCGGCGTGACGAAGACGACTATAAAATGAAATTCGAGAACAAACAAGACTCAAAAATAGCTATACTTGAAATATCAAAAGAGGGCGACACTAGCTAGCGGTAATCCAGTCTATTGTATTACATACATCGGTGGTAAATTTTGCTTCTATAAATAACTGGTCAACATGAGCAGGAAATAAACTTGGTCGTTTGCCGATCTCGGCTGCAACAGAGGAAAAGTGAGTATGTGAGAGCGGCGAGACAAGTAGACTGTAGTAACCCGGCAACAAAGTGCAAAATAAGACCTGCTGTGGCCGCCAACTGTGCTGGCTGGCGTGGGCAGCAGCAGCAGCTGCAGCAGCAGCAGCTATTAAATACTAAGCGACCGTCGTAACAGGTATGGAAAAATAATGCTGTTTGCGGACGCAACGCAATGATTGAGCAGCATGATTGATGACTGCTCGGACGAGAGTAATGACTGAATCAACTCGAGTCACACTCGATGATCTCGTTCATCTCCGTCTCTGTCGCCTGTTGAGTCTTCAATAGGGAATAGGAGTAGCGAGCGTCACCGTAATCGGAGCCCCAACTCTCTCTCTCTCGATAAGTCTTCGACGTGCGCCGTGTCAGGTGAGCAAGAGAGATGCGGAGATGCACGGTAAAAAACCCATGACGAGCTCAACAAGTACAGCGAACAGCCTTATTTATAAACGAAGGTGAACAGACAATGTCAAACAAAAGAGGGAGCCTATGTATAGAGCACGGAACAAAGGACGCAGTAAGTGTCTCATTATAAAGTCGTACTTGTAACGAGCAAGGTAGATCATTCATTGCGGTCAAATGTGAAATTAATGAGCTGCTTTAAGATGCATGCCTTGTCCACAACTGTATTTTTCATAGTAAAACGTTATATCGGTGACTCACACTTTTTAGATGAAAAAGGCAGGTTACTTCCAAGTAGTGCCAGCGTACGACGTGGAAGTAGAAACAGTGACATTCGAATAAAAATAGGAACAACAAGCAGAGCTACGACAAGCATTATATTATTGACTGGTTTAGATCCTTATGACATTTGTTGTCTTGTTCGGGTGATTGTTATTAGTACACGCTGCATCTATAGGCGATGTAGGGATATGGAGGGCCAAGCTTGTAGCTTAATAATTAATAGGCGCACAGCTCTGATGAGTGCCATCCACTTGAGTACAGCGCGCACAAGAGCAAACAATGCAATGATGTGACATTTAGATTGGTAGATTGGTATTCAATAAATACAACATTTGCACAATTAATTCCTACGCATATTTAACTAATACTAGTAAAATCTCCAAGCTAAAATGTCAACGTACAATGTAAACAAACGATGTTAATTATGTAAAAAAAGTACGACCCTTTACGCTTAACTTAAACATTAGTCCAAAATAATCAATTAATATTATATATAGATATATATATATACCTTGGATGTAGGCTATATCATACCACATTAGCGCACGACATACCCGAATAATGAAGATAGTTGATATTAGTTTATCGTGTATTACTCATGGCTAGAGAATTTGGCCATATCAGTCGGCGCACAAATGATCCGAATCGAGAAAATGTCCCAGAACGCATTAGGATTACGCAAATGTTTTTAATAATGCAAACCTTTTGAAAGCAGGTGATTTTATAAACAGTTTCAAAAATATGTTTGCTATTTAATTTAGAGAAAAACGTACTTAATTGCTAGGCTCAAAACTTTATAAATTAAATTAATCCTCCCTATAATGCTAACCATTTTTTGCCATTAAAAATGTGTAAGGTATACACCGATATACGATCTCATGTGTATCATTACAACTAAAGTTTATCTATATGTTTCGGCATTGAATCATCGTTTGTTGTACGTGTAAATACAAAGTTTACTAAATGTGCCGTGCAAAATTTCAGCAAATATTAACTAGTTGGGTGCCTGGCTAGTATGCTTGGCTACCAGGGCGGTTCTTGCAGATTTTAACAAACCGTTGCCATTGACAATTAATTGTGGGTCTCCTTTTGCCGTCACTGAACAGTTCATGTCAAGCTACCTTGTCACGTCAATGGTAGAGTAATTCACTGGTGTCACCCACCAGGTTCCTCAAAGCTGCCGTGAGTGACTTTTAATCCACCAAACAGATATCGTAGACCTATTTGGCTGAGCAATCGTAATGAGATGGTATTTCGCTGGCTGTTTTGTATGCAATCTATCCACTGGTTTCTAACAATCTCTATCAAGAAAAGAAATACAAATATCAAATGCGGTTGTTTTTGGTTCACGATTGTGGTCAACAGAGTTATGCTAATGCATAAAGTTTCATGACTGGTGAGCCTAAGAAGACACTAGTACATGTTTTATACGCTGTGGTGGTGTAAATGAGTACAACGTATGTATAGCTACCAAATTAAAAACTCAAAATAGATTACAGTAAGGGTAGACGTTCAGCAAAAATATTGACAGCCAGGTCACAAAGAAGGGACGACTGGTTTTCCTCTATACAAAAAAATGGCGGTAACAAGAGTCTTTCCGGAACAACCTGCTATCAGACGCTATTAGCTGACGAGCTGTTGCCAAGACGTTTCGAAACTGCTCGCTTCGCCACGGAGGGGTCTTCTTATTTTAACTGACAGTTCAGGGCCGACGAGTTACGCCAACGTTCAACGAGGCGCTCTTAACAAGTAAAATGTTAATTTGCGATTGCTTGATTCGATACGCCGAGTTTCGCTTCATTTATAGTTTAGAAAAAAACAAGCCACGCGTTAAAAATCATACAAAGAGACGTTTCGTCATGTCTGCCGTCTACCGGCATCTTTAAGTTGAAACAATTTCAAATGCTAGCGTTTAGTAAAATTTGAAATCTTTTCAAATTCATTTACGGGCAGGGTTTTGGCTGAATTAGCAACATGAAACCTTCTGCGCTTAGATCAGGTTGATAGTCTGTCCACAAAGCGAGTCCTTTACCTACCGCGCACTGTCCGGAGTCGTTACGTGTATGCTCTCTCAGAAACTCCACCAGTGTTCATTTGTGTTCTACGACTGCAGGTCCAGAATGCGCCGACGAAAATGTGTATTTAAAACAGCTGGAATCACAAATTGGTCGGCCGTTGGTGAGCTGCGACAGTTGAGTATCTATCATCGAATATCCCCACGCGGCGCTTTTGGCCTCAGTGGTATGTCCGGCCCCATGAGTGTCTCCCACTGCTGGACCGTTCTTCTTCATACGCCACCTCCCTCGCGCCTGTGCAGATGTAGTGACACGTCGGGTGGGATGCACACTTATCAAGCGAATAAACCAATCACTCAATCAAACCACCCTACTGATTGTACGGATGTTGCTTACGACACTGGCTTAATTGTGATTGACTGTTTGCACATACTACTCACTAAATGCGCAATAAATGGTAATACAATGAATATGGTTGCGTGTACGTAACAATAACGCTTTCTATTACAAACGCTATAACGAATATCCATCATGCCTAAAGTAAGGGGCTTAAGTAAATGCGTCACGCAAGTAAGTATTTTATATATGTATATATATATTGGAGAACGCCACGTACATTGGGAGGTAAAGGGACCATGAAGAAAACTTTGACGAAATCCAGGTGGACCAGGATTGCTGACAGGGCTGAATGTTCCACCGTAAGCGCACGGAATCAATATTTCAAGTAAATCCGGCACAGTTTAGGAACGCGCTGCCAGTTTATCTTCAAAGCTAGCACGAGGGTCCATTCACGGTTCAGGTCTCGCAATCTAGAAGCTGAAAAAACAGTTCCAGATCGAATGATATCTGGAACTGTTTTTCCATTGAAGCCAACCGCTGGACAAGGGAGAAGGAGAGGGCCGGACAGGCGGACAGGAGAGCAAAAAGAGATAAACCAGCAGAGGGACTGAAATCTATCGATGGGCCTTCGCGATGATTCGCTGAAAATTGACGCTAGCTACCCGAACGAACGAACCAGACGCGAGCCAAGAGTGATTTGCTTGGACCTCACTGCTCTTGATTCTGTCCAAGCAATTGCCATCGATTTCGTCGACGCTGTTTTTGCTGAACAACTCAACAATATGTCAAAGTACGCCTGCCTTTCTGTTTATCTCTTTCTTTCTTCGAAAAAACTTCAATCTAAAACAAGCAGGTGGTATTTTTCGTGCCCATTTAGCAGTGCAAAACGCGCCGCTAAACAAAACTGATAAAGTGAATGGACAGAGTCGATAAAAATACTATGGCGGCTGAATACTATCAATTATCAATAACTTCCATTAGGTGTTCAAGAAAACTCAGAACGCGGCTGTGGTTGTCTTTGATAGTTAAATACTAAAAGTCCTGCTTAAAGTACTGTTTGAAAATTGAACAACTTTCAAGAGCGTGACGCCTGCAGAGATAGCGATTTTTCACATTTAGAATAGTTGTATAAATGTGTTGCACGAGTGTGTTGCACAAGACCCTCATATTGTGCACGGAGCTGATTTTGTAGCTGCGTTTGTATAACTGACTTGTAAATAAAACGGATTATGCTGAGAATTGTCCCATTTTTTGGCAAATCCTTTCGCAAAAAATAGATGTAGTCACCATCCAAATGCGAGTACGGCTTAATCTTTCCCCACCAGTCAAGACGGTCTGGCTCACACATCAGCAAGGGAAGCAAAGAGATACATGAGCCCGCAGTATATCTTATGAGAGACCCACCCGCCGTCAGCGCCTTTTCACAGAGCACCAGCATGCATTCACTAAACCTGCGTTGCACTGCTTTGCCGCAGAGTATAGCGGAAACGGATATTCGTTCTGTTGCCATTTCGGAAACAGCTTAGCACAAAATCCTGGGGTTTTCACCTCGAGTAGAACTCTCCGGCAGTGTCAGATGTTGAGTTGGCGACCTGTATCGGAGTCCTGCGGAAGCCACCATTTCCCGCTCTCCGAAGAATATCAAAGCGTAAGCCAGACCCAACTTATTTGGGATAGCTCATGCTTACCCAGGTTACGTGGAATCTCTCGAGTGAGACTCAGTCGCGGCTCTCATTGCACTGCACATACATGTTGTTTATAGCCGCGGAAAAAAGCGGCAGGAATTTAATTAACACGGACGCGAGGTCAGGGTGGCTTGCCAAAGGAGCTGCACAAAAGTGCTATGTCACCCCCAACAGTGTTTCTCAATCTGTCGCTTAAACCAGTTAAATATAATACGAGAAGCACATAAACAGAGAGTACCGCATATATATATATATATATATATATATATACACGACGTGTCGTCTAGGGGCTTAAGGGTCTAGTCATGGCTGTTATTCACCGGGTTGTCGCCGGTTCGGTTCCTCTTGTTGATGCAATTTTCAATGAGCAATGATAAACTTTTGGGGAAACTCTAGATATCTCAGCTAGCAATATAAAATGCATAACGAAAACGTTATGCATTTTATATTCAGCCGTTTGGAGCCCATATTTGAGCAAACATAAATGCATGATTGAGAGTGTTCCGAAGAAGATTCCTGAAGTGCCTGTGTAAAAGATGTGATATCGAGCTAAATGCTTGATGTGCGAATTAATAATCGTGAGAACCAAATAAAGCGTATATCTAAATGTATATCATGAACTGATATCATCAATTATATGTTTACCTGGCGTGTAGCTAGATAATCGATCAAATAGGTCGGGTTTGCAGGCTTTCCTGTTAGTGTCATCGTGTCTGACTGATATGTGTTTCTCATGTATTTTGTTACAATAATACTGCCAAATGGCTAGTACTTGGTCATTTCCTTTATTTGCCCACTTGAATGATAGTTTCTAATTGCGAATTCATACCATAATTTTACGCTAGGTGCAAAATTGTACATTTTCCTCTCATCAAAGAACATATCTACTGCGGACTCGAACATCATACAACTGGCTCTCATACGAAGGTTTTGTCGTTATAAATATTTAACGCATCAACACTCATTGTGAGCCTTTCATGCACGACCATAACATTATCTATAATTATACGGGACTAATAATACTAATATTTTTCCAACCAAGCATTTTTCCCCGAAAAAAATGTTGCCTTTTTTTAAATAAATTAGACTTTTCAAGCTATTTATTCCAGGGCCTCATGAGTTAGATTCATTTTTTAGACCTTGACATCCAACGAGGAAACGCAGCATCTGTTCGGGGCACATTGTTGAACTGGGCTAATCCCGGGTTAGATAACCCGTAACCACACGTTAACGCGGAGACAATTGTTCACTCCAAAGTGCTAACATAAAAAGTCGTTTAATGTGAAAGAATAAAAAATAAACAAAATTTATCTATTTGAGAGATTTTTTAGACCTTCTCCCCGGCTTTGTTTGAAAATGTTGCACTAATTCCGACTGAGCCATAAAGACGAATCACGATGAAAGCGAGTGCCATTGCGCACCTACACATGTATTACGTATAAATATACTAAATCAATTAAACGCACTGTAGCGTAACCCATACAACAAACGAGCTACAAGTTACTCGAGATCAAAACTGAGAGGCTCTCTCATTCAAACCATTAAAATAAATGCCTGAACAAAAATATTTCTTATGTTGATGGCGCTTAGCTCCCACATCATATTAGCCAACCTTTTAAAACGTCTAAAAAGCGAGCTTGTACGTATCTTTCCTTCATCACCATGATCAGTCGTGTGTAAGGCAGTACACTTGGACTTCACACTCACAAAATGATTGCGCAAATATATACTCTGACTTTTATGACATAAAACGGGTATCTAAGGTCTCCGTGAACAACCTGACTAATGGAACTCCAGAACAAGTGAAATTTAGTTCCATGGAGTCAATCGAAGACTGATGCGAGCATTGTTAAAAAACGCACTTTGTCACCTTCAATTAACGATGAAGTCCTTAGAAAAACAAGAAAACGAATTGCTCTTTCGTAGAGCTTCCGTTTTGTTACGCAGAAACCCGGTTCTGCATTTTTAGCAGCTTCTACGCAGCCGCAACGCCATACACCCTTGTGTGCGATGTTAGAAGAGAAACCTGAAGGAGAGCTTGTCGGGAAACCAGATGGGTTTATTAACTCTCTTGGGGTCCGCCCGGCATGAAGAGTGGCAACAACAGGTATTTGCTATTGTTGTAAATCTTCGCAGCAAATTTTCGCTGTTTTTTTCGAAGACACGTGTGATCGCAATAGTTGGTCTGCGTCTGTGTTCGATATGAAACAAGCTTTTGTTAGATGTAAACATGGTATATATATATATATATAAGTATAAATATATATATACATATAAGTATATATATATATATATATATACTTATATGTACATATACATATAAGTATATATATATATATATATATATATATATATATTTTTTTTTTTTTTTTTTTTTTTTTTTTTTTTTTTATATGCTGAAACCTCTCAGCATTAATATGGGGGATTACGGGAATCGTGATGTACATGCGCCACCACAGCCAGTGACTAGTGTGGGACTCACAAACCCACTAACACCCGCCTCCCCCCCACCCCCAGGGAACGGTAACTGCTAGGCATCGCTTCGTATCCATGGGAGTGGCCAGTTTGCCTCTCCTCCCTACTCCAGCCTTCCTACAGTCGCGCTAGCCCGCTTTGGTGCGGGGCGGCGACTTCAAGAAGGCCGTTGATACCTTCCGCAGCCCGCCCGCCTGTGGGTGCGTCGAGAGTCATCATCTGGGGAATCCTTTGCTGTATTTGCCTAGCCTGGTCCGCCTGCCTATCACCCACCCGCCTCCCGTCTACAGATTCCCCCTCTCGACCGGAGCCTGAGTGGACGTTAAGACGAGCTCTCCTGGCAGTCTCTTTGACCACCTTTGTGGACATGATCGCATCAAAGTGGGCAATACCTTCTTTCCAGGCCGCCGCTGAAGTCATCATATGGGTGACGACCTCGTTGACTGGTCGGCCTCGCACAGCGGCCGCCCCCGCGTCCCGCGCTTCCCGGAGGGCCCCACAATGCAGAACAGTGTGCTCTACATCATCCGGTTCCCCCGAGTCGCATAGTACGCAGGAGTCGACTTGAACTTTGTTAATCTTAACCATATACGTCTGGAACTGACCGTGGCCGGTCAGCACCTGGGACGCATAATAAGATAGCTCGCCGTGTCTGCAGTCGTACCATTGCCGTAGGTCCGGGATCAGACTTTTGGTCCAGCCCCCCTTGGTGACCCCCCCAGGAGCTGCTGCCCTCACCCATTTTTTCTGCCAAGAGTCCAAAGTAGCTAATCTAGCCCGTGTGGGGTCTAGATCACCGTCCAGCGCTCGTTCTGCTCGCTCCCCGGCCAGCAAATCCCATGGCAGCATCTTGGACACGACAAGTAGTGCCTCAGTCGACACGGTACGGAATGCGCGGCAGACCCTTATGGCCACCGGCCGTTGCGCCGACCTCAGCTTTCTCCTGTTGCATGCCGTTCTAAGTGCCCTGTCTGCCCATGCCGGTGCTCCGTAAAGGGCGACGGATTCTGCAGCAGTTGCTAAGAGGCGGCGCTTTTCTTCTCCAACTCCTCCGACTCTTGGCATCAGGCGCGCCAGATTGCTGGCCACCTTTCGGGCCTTTGCTGACACGTGCTGTATGTGCGCTGCGCCAGTCAGTCCCTTGTCGAGTATCACCCCGAGGTACTTTGCCTTTTTTCCCAAAACAATTGGGTGACCTGCTACTTCGACCTGTATGTTTTTGGTCATTTTTCTGCCTGTTAGGTACAGCGCCTCAGTCTTGTGCGGTGCCAGTTTTAATGAATGGTCTTCCATCCAGTCTGTCACCATCAGCAAGGCCTCATTGGCGGCTGACTCTAGTGCTCCCGTACTACGGGCCGTGACCAGAAGGGCCAAGTCGTCGGCATAACCGACCATCTCGACACCCCTAGGCAGACCCTGCAGCTCGAGAACCCCGTCATAGGCGAGGTTCCACAGGACCGGTCCCAGAACCGATCCTTGCGGGACCCCTGCAGTAACTGCGTAGCTCTGATCGCCGGCCAGCAGGCCTCTCTCCGACAGGTACGATGCTATGATTCGACGAAGGTAGGGCGAGATGCCCTTGCGCTCCATCGCTTGCATTGCCACTTTCCAGCTCATTGAGTTAAAGGCGTTCTTGACGTCTAGGAGAATGAGCAGCACAAAGTCCCGTGTTTTGGGGGTCTTCGTTAGCTGCTCACCTGCCCGTCTCAGTACTCTTGCCAGGGCGTCGAACGTGGACCGTCCCTTCCGAAAGCCATACTGTGCTTCTGATAGAGCCCCTTTGGCTTCGATCTCGGCGTTGAGCCGGTCAACCAGTACGTTCTCCAAGATCTTACCCATAGTGTCGAGAAGACATATGGGACGGTAGGCAGGCTCTCCTGCAGGAGCATTCCCTCCCCCTTTCGGGATCAGGACCAGGTTAGCCTTCTTCCACAGCCTCGGAAAACGCCCCTCTCTTAGAAGTCTGTTGGCCAGGGTCTGAAAGACTTTTGGCCAGCGCTTCACTAGCAGCCTCGCCGCTCCAGGGGGAACTCCGTCCGGGCCGGGTGCCTTTCCGGGTGTCAACCTTTTCCTTGCTCGCTCGACCTCATCTAACGTTACCTCCGGAATGTCTTCCGGGGCAACCAGAAACTCCTCCTCTCCTCTCCACGGATGGTCCGGAAAGAGATGGCGAACCGTCTTCTCCAGCACATCCGGTGGTAGTCTAGGAGGTGGTTTCCGGAGCTTGGCCGAGACGATCCGGTAGGGCCGACCCCAAACGTCCCTTGCCACCTCTTCTATCAAAAGCTTATCAGATTTCGCCTTACTCTTCTCAATAAGCTTCTGCAATGTCCGTCTGGCAGCTCCGTAAGACGCCAGGAGGTCGGCCGATCGCTCGTCCACCGTCCACCCTTGCTCCCCTCGGGCGACTCTTTCACTCAGCCATGAGCGCTGTCTAGTGTAAGCCCTATTTAGTCTAGTACATTTACGACGTGTTTCGCCAATTTCTTGGTTCCACCAGTGCACCGGCCGCCGGCGGCGCCCAGAGTTGGTCCGGGGCCCTGCCTTCTCACAGGCCGTTGTGAGAACAGCTGCAATCCGGGTCTCATCCGTGGTTTCCTCTGACAGCTGTCGACAGCCCTCGTCAATCTTCTCCGCCAGAACCCGCTGGTTTAGCTTGCGCATCTGCCAGCGTCTGCGCGGAGTGGCAGCTGGCTCGGGAGGGGTAGCGACCTCAAACAGGATGTATCTGTGGTCACTTCCGTTTTCCTCCTCATCAACCTGCCAACCCGATATCTTTGGGAAGGCTATGTCATTCGCCATCGTAAGGTCCACGAAAGACTTCTGGTTTCCCCGCGAGAATGTGGGTACTTTCCCGTCGTTTACTAAAAGCAACCCATTTTCTGCCATCCATTCTTCTAGTACCTGGCCCCTATCATTTGTGGTTTTGCTGCCCCACCCGACGCTGGCTGAGTTGAAGTCCCCGGTGAGGACGATTCCCTTTCCCGTATGAACGCGTAGGCTCTGCCCCAGACTATCGAGAAACACATTGAACTCCCTAAGTTCCCTATTTGGTGAAAAATAGCAAGAATATAAAACCCCTAGCCCTTCTATTTCTACCCATGCGAACCCTGAACCGGAACCCCGACTTCTAGCCGATAAATGCCTACTATTCCCCGTCCACCAGGTGCCTGAGTCATGTCCCGTATCAAGGCTGATAACACCCTTCCGGAGTGCAATGCCTTTGTTCGGTTCCGATACTAGAGCAAGCTCAATACCCCTGTGCTGGATTGTTTGGTCCAGCAGGGCGTGGGCTGCTCTACATCGGTTCAGGTTGACCTGTATGACCCTAATCATTGTGATTGTTACCTGTCCCTCCCTCGATCCCCTCGGAACTAACCTGTTGCCTCCTGGCTGTCGTCCTAGGCGTCTTGAAACCGTCCTCGTCGACTGTTGGCACCCTGGCCTTCAGTTTCCGCTCCTTCTTAGCCAACTTGCTCTCCCTTTCTTCTATCCTCTTTCTTTCCTCTTCTGTCCGCTGTATGGCCCTCTGCTTTACAGCCTCGCGTCGCTCCTGCAGAGCTTTAGCAAACGCCGGGCAGGCCGTTGAGGCCGCCGAGTGCCCCTCTTTATCACAGACGTGACAGTGAGAGTTGGGATTGTCGCATGCCCTCGCGAGATGACCTTCGTTTCCGCACCGATAGCATCGCTTGGCGTCCACCTTCGGCTCTTTGCAGTCCTTCGCCATGTGTCCCGCACCCCGGCAATTGTAGCACATGGGCACGGAGACCCATTCCTCAGGTCTGCAAACGGAGCCTCCAATGGTGATGCTCCGTCTGGACAAAAGCCTGGCAGCTGCAGCTGATGGCAGCGTTGCCAGACACTGCCAATAGCCATTTTTCCCCATGCGGGGGTCTTCAGTGCGAACGGGGATGTCCTCGGACAGCCCCAACGCCTGCCGTAGCGTTGCTTCTATCTGCTTTTTGTCGGCGAAGGGGTCAATGTTCCGAAGAACAATGGTCTTGGGGACCCCGCCTACCCTCCGATCAACCTCCATGTTGGAGCTGTTCCGGAGAATGTCGGCGAAAGAGCTCCCGGCGCCGGCCTTGCTCTCCCAGACCTTTATAACCAGGTCCCCTTCTTTGGTTTTGGAGACCCCGCCAACCTTCAGGCCCGTCACCCCCGGCTGAACGAAAGGCCGGACGCTCTGTAGGGTCTCTTCAAAGGTCTTCCCCTCAGCGGTCTTTATCCTGATCGTGCTTTGAACCAGAGGGGGCCCAGCACTACCATGCTTTATCGACCCACCTGTGGGAGTTTTCGAGGTGACTAACTCGGCGTCACAGCCCACCCGGCGGCAGAGGGCCTCAAGGGCCCTTTGTGTGCCGTCAGTTTGGTACTCTTCCGGCACCTGAAGGGTAAACCTCTCCTCATTTAGCTCCGCCTTTGCTTTCAGTACCACCTTAGTGAGTAGCCTGAGAAACCCGCCTGCTGGCGCCCCTTCAGGGGTTACTCCAACGACTAAAGTGCGTGACGTGCACTTGACACTCATGGGAGTATCCTCGGTTTCATCACATTCCAGCTCCAAGGCATCCCTGCTCCGGAGAACCGCGAGCCTGTCCACCGGGACTTTGGCTGCCTCTGGGGCCGAGGGGAACTGCATCGCTAGTTGGGCCAGCAACGCTGAGTCCCTCTTTGAGCCTTCCCGTATGATAAGAGCCCGGGTCTCCCTTGCTGACAAGATGCCTTGCTGGGTTAGCGAGGCCCTCTGGAACATCTTCTCGGGCCAGTCTTTCTGGAGAACCGTGAGTAGCTCTTCATCCGACTGAGCCGCCTGAAGGGCTGTGTCAAGCTCAGCGATAACCTGGGCTACCCTAAGCTCTTCGGTCCTTTCTTCATTCATCTCCTTACCGCATCTGGAGCACAGGGGAGCACTATCCGCGGCTTTTTTTGCCGTCTCTCCTGGCCCTTCTTCCCCCCGGAGCTTTCCCTCAGATAGTTTTTGCTGAAGCCCCTCTATTCTAGCCTTCATTTCTTCAGCCTCCCGCTGAAATCCCTCTATTTTGGTCCTCATCTCAGAGTTTTCCCCCTCAAGCCGGGTAATCATTCCTATGTGTTCCGCCCTTTTATCCTCCTCCCTTATATCTCTTTTTTTGCCCTGCCTCTTAATCCTTCTAGCCGCCTTTCCCAACTCCTCAACCGCAATCTTGATTTCTCCCTTGGTGGTAGGGTGTTTTCCGCATAGCTGGTCTAGCACCCCCGTCCAGGTGAGTAGGCTGGCTAAAGCCGAGTCGTAGTCCTCGACTACTGGTTCCTCAGCCGGCCACAGCGAAACAGGCAGCTCTCCAGAAGTGTATCCCTTCAACCTGTTGGCCAGGATATTAAGCCACTTTTTGCTCCCTGTTTTTGCGGCGTCTTTGTCCGTTTCTTTAGGAGGTGTGCTGAGACGCGCCCTTTTTTGACCCGCCTTGCTATTTCCCCCCTTGTCATTGTCCTCCTTATCCGCATGGCTTTGGTCCCCCCTCCCCATGCTTGCCTCTGGGTCCTCAGTCTCCGTGTCCGAGTTGGGCACCAGCACCGTCGGTGTGGCCGCCCCTTCTTCCTCCATCCTAGTTACCCCGCTTGGGCCCTCTCCCTGACTACCCTTTCCCTCAGGAGTTCTGAGAAGTGCCCTACTACTCCTGAAGGGGTTTATATATATATATATATATATATATATATATATATATATATGAGTATATATATATATATACACGTCCCACAGTTCAGTCAATTGCTTAACTTGCAAGATGAGAGAAGATCCGGTGAGGTGGAAGAACTACTAATTGAGACTGATGTACTTGTTTATAATTTACCCAACCTAGGCGTTAATAGACCATAATACTATATATAAAAGAATGTATATTATTTAACAGTAGAATAAAATAATTGTTGTTAAGATAAATGAACATGCCAGAAGGTCAATGGCCGTGTATGGACATAAAGATACATATTATATATAGACCGCGTGAGTCTAGGATTTGTGACACGTATGGTTTGAATCACCCGGACTTTGTAAAGCATACCGCTGACACAGGCAATTTAATAGCAGTAGAGAGCAAAACTGGTAGCTAAATGTAACGGTATTAGACATCTATTTCTCCGGCACTAGCAGAGACATCGATGGCAGGAGTGCGGTATGTGTCGCAGAAACTGCAGACCCCTGCAAGTTTGCTTCAACGGATGGAAGATACGTCCTGTCACCAGAACGCTAACTGTAGCTTCCGCCAAATTGGATAGAATAAACAGTAGCCTAAGTAGTGACAAAAGCGCGATAAACCACTTGAAAACGTTGGATACACAGATCGGCCAGACATTGAATGGTGGTTTAGAAGGCAGCAAGAGACCTCTCTCTTCGAACAGCTCGCTTACACAGCTCGCTAACGACCATACTTGTCACGTTGTGTTGTTTTCGTAATCCCGGCGATGCCAGCCACGTTTCCTTAAGCCCTCTTTTGTTGTGTCTCACTACCGTAGTCGTTCGAATGGTCGCCCGCTTGTTTCTTTCCAGATGCAGTAGATGCAGTTTTTCAGTGTATTCCTATGACATGCCAACTTGTTCGTCGCCGCCGTCCAGGGTCCCTTTTCTAGTTTCCAATATCTGTACAGAGGCGGAGTGGTGGAGGTGGTCTCGAAAATGCCGATGCAGACAAGAAGACTAGTCATGGTTGGGAAAGAGCCCGCTGTTAGATTGCAGCTATCCGCAAGTAGCAAAAGGCCGGTAGCGTGTCGAGCTATAAGCGTTCGGGCAAGGGTACGTTTGCCGGTTGCGTTCTTGGCTGGGCAGCGGACCCTCGGCCCGACCTCTGAGCAGTTCCCGAAACAAACTGCCATTGAGTAAGCAACTTATAGAGAAGCAGAGGCGGAGGGAAAGCGACTGGAGAGCCGAGTCGACAGGGAAAAGCGTAAGAAGAGAACGTAGGAGTGCGTGTGTGTGAGTGTGAGTGAGAGAGAGAGATAAAGAGAGATAGAGAAGAGGAGGTTAAGGTGAGATGCCTCTCAAGGAAGCACGCCGTGTGAAGTAACCCTTCCAAATAAACTGTAAACTATTATTTAGCCGAGGCAGCGGGCAAAGGTGTCATACAAAAAAAAGCCACATCTATAACAACAGCAGCAGCTAACAGCAACATCAACAACAACCACAGCAAAATAACGTCCTCGAATAATTCCCTTCTCAGTCTCAACGGCAGTAGCCAGTACAGCAGCAACAGCCAGGAAAAGGAGGACGAAGCGAGCGGCGACAGCCACGATGACGTGAACAACAACAACACCAACAACACAACCAACAATAACATTAACAACAACAACGTCGTAACGACGACCCACGACGCGTTCAGGCGAATCGGGCCGTCACAGCTACTCCGTCGTTGCGACGGCGACAACCGCCGTTAGACGTATAACTCATAAGTATAGCGGCGCTGGCTTCCTGACTTGAATTAGAAATTCTTTTAAGGAGGGACTGCTTTCATTCTAGACTCCGTCATTCCCTACGGGCTCAAAGTCAGCGTGATCTGGCACTGATTTTCAATCTACCTGGCTAGCATCTGCTTGCCCCGTTTGCTCATGTCGATTGTGTCTACTCGACGCTGCTGCTTGTGGTGGTTCTAGCGTTACCTCCTCTAATCGAAGTTGGTTAATGAGCAGACTGGAACCGTATGCGTGCATAGAGTTGGACCCCTACGCACGCAGGCCATCACAGTTCGTCTTGCGCAGCGAATAAACAAATAAAAGTACACACGGATGACGGCCTGCGTGCGTACTTACCGTACTGGACTGAGAGACACAGATATAAACCCGATGTCGACGCAATGTGCTCCCCCCACCACTACATTCTTGAACGGCAACGATTCCATCGCAGCCAGTGTTAGAGAGTACACAAAAATGTTTTTTTTCTAGAACAGCTCAGCTCATAGTGGAATAAACGAGTGTGAACCAAAATTAAATATCGAAAGCTATTCTTACTTGGCATGAAAGAACAAGTTTGTACTCGTGAGGAGCCATCGCCCTAACTAATTTTTAAGTTTTTGAAACATTCGTCTAATTCGGATCTAAATTGATATAACAGGGCAGATGCATAGTTTCTAAGAAAACAATCTATCTGCATTAAGCTATACCAGTATACGTCTTGATGTGGGGAATGCCAGCGTATTACTAACCAGCTCAACCAACCGTTTCCTGGCGGTGACCAAGATCTAGCCGGTACGTTTATATCCATCTATTCGTAAAACGGTAATAGAAGAATAAACATATAACTAAAATACACGTAAACGAAATAAACATAATATTAATATCATAGAGTTGTCTAACCTTACACTCATCATATTTGCAGCTTACAGTTTGTTAGTAAGACTTGAGTCGACGGAACAAGTTGGTTATACGGCTTGCCATACCATTTCAATGAGGCATGAATTTAATTCCGACACGCAACCCAATTTCTCTTATGGTAACAACCTAAGGAGGCGCATACACGCGCCCGTAGTACTGGCCATTTTATGTGATGCCTATCAAACCGTAACATCTACTAAGTGTATATTCAGGACAGACTTTTACTCTTGCCGTATGCAACCTTATCCAGCCATCGACGTTTTAACTGAGGTGGCGACTCATTAAAGAAAGTACTTTAAGGCACATCTTACTTGCCTGAAGTCTTACTTGCACTAACTTACAAACTCTTCGCACATTGTTTTTCATCAGTCACATTAAGCCAAGGCCTCGAGCAATCAAAACAATCAGGGCACACTGAAGCAACTATATGATGATGTGCAAAATAGTACTGATCATAGTTTATCAATTCCACAGTTCTATGAGAGAAGCCTGTTTGTGCAAATATTAGATATATGTGTGTGTGCCATCCCTTCCTCAAACCTTGGCACTTTACTTGATCACGAAAGTTTTCGTCTGTGCATCGGCTTGAGGTTGGGAACAAGACTAACGGAGGAACACCGGTGTCCGTGCGAAGCACAAGTGGACATTTGGGGAACCCACGGGCTATCCTGCAACAGAAGCGAATGACGTCAAAGCCGTCACAGCGAGATTAACGAGATTACCGCCCGGGCCTTAAGGTCAGCTCTACTGCCATGTATTCGAGAGCCAACCGGTCTCCTGAAAAGCGACGGAAAGAGGCCTGACGGTTTCACTCTTATTTCTTTTGAAAGGGGAAAGGCACTTATTTGGGATGCTACAGTCACCAACACGCTCGCCCCCTCGAACATGGAGGCCAGCGCATCAGCCGCTGGCTCCGCAGCACGCAAGGCTGAACGTCTAAAGACCAACAAATACGCCCAGCTCACCGACGAGTTCATTTTTGTGCCACTAGTATTGGAGACACTAGGGGACCTGGCCCTGAGGCATGGTCACTTTTACAGAAGATTGGCAAACGAATTGAACTCACGACGGGGGACAAAAGAGCTTTCGACTTTCTACTCCAGCGGCTATCTCTGGCGGTTCAGCGCAGCAATGCGGCAGCAATTATGGGCACAATGAGGGGCTGCCTCGAGGATAAGCTCGATTGGTAGCACCCCTCACAAGCCCAAGGGTAGTTAGATATTCATATTCCACTGTAACTGCAAAATGAAATAAAACCATATGTTTATGTGTGTGTGTGTGTCTAAAAATCTAGCGACGGACTCACATACGAGAAGATGGGCAGGTCAACGGCTGTAGCTACTGAAGCTTCCGTTTTGCAGAAGTTTTCAGGACCGATGATCACGGAGACGTTCTTGTTGTACATTTCGACCACAAGTCTTGTCGCCGTCACAGGATCGCCTCCTTCGTCCTCAAACAAGATATCGACCTGAAAGGGCGTGAAGACGACGGAGTTACCAGAAGACGAGAACACTGTGAACACATCAGCAGCAACAGCAAGGCGTGCTAACAACAGCAGTAGGAATAATATTATTATATCGGTGTCCGACACCAGATAAAGGACGATAGTAACCATGATGATGTAGTCGACTTGCCAGAACGTTGCAACCTGCCCCATCATTCTCTGACGAATCAGCCCTATCTATAGCTATGAACACTGCGTGCGGTCTCAACGTGATACATGAGTTCGTGCGTGCGTGAGTATTCACAGCACGACCTCATGCACACATGGTGGCTAGCCATGGGTAAGTAGTACTTCATCTACATCGAAATAGAACGCGTATCGGTGTCGCCTACGTACCGTGTCGTTGCCCAGTATCGTACTTGATTCGTTGATTTTTTGGGCGGCGTACGAAAGAGCGCCCGATATCTTTAGGCCGAGCTTGCTTCCGCCCATGTTTCCGGTAAACTGTGGGATATAGCCGATTCTGAAAGAGCAGCACCAAGAGAAGACGTGCAAGTGAGTCGACAAGAGATACGGGTTAGACATTGGTAATACCACAGCGCAGCTTGGATTGCGCTAAGCTAAACCTTTTTCGACGATTCGAGCCTTTCCGGTCGAAACGCTGTAACTGGACAAACATCTGTTCGGATACTAGCGCTCAAGCGATTAGAATGCCCCAGAGCTATCGTATTCCGATGATCCTTACAATGCGACTACCACAGCTAACGAAAACGGCGCAACTTGACACAATACAGCGGATCTGTGTTAGATAAATATAGCTGACTGCGCCGGGTTTATTGAGCAGATCCCGGCCAGGAGGGACACATTATAAAACTACTATTTATTTTATAACAATTTCATTAGATGCAAAGTTACAACGTGGATACTAGGTGGATTAAAACGGTCGTAGAATCGCTGTCTACAATTTTAAAAAGCTCATGCTAACCAAAAAAATCGCGTAACTGTAACATGTCAGGTCCTCAAGTGGCAATGGAGAAGAAACGGCTATCGTGTTGTGTTTAAATATGTTTTTAAGGTTAAACTGCAACGGAAATTAAGGCCAAGCTAAATGCAGTTTATGCACCGACGTACAGCACCATTGCCAAATGGATTTAAAGCGTGTAGTATGAGCACACACAGTGAACCACGTTCTGAAGGTCTACAAACTACTCGTGATGGATAACCGCCGATTGAAGTCGCGCGAAATAGCAAAAGATGTAACCATTAGCTATATTACAGCATTTATAGGTGTAAAAATGTAAGCCAAGTGAATACAACACGTGCTAACAATTGAGCAAAAATGATACGCATATAATTTTCAAAGAACAATTTGAGACTTTTGAAACGAAATCTGCAGACATTTTGGGCCGATTCATAACCGCCGGCAAAGTTCGGATTCTCCACCTCACTCCAGAATGGGAAGATGCCACCTTCGAAAAACTAGGTATATATAAAGTCAGAGCCGACAGAATACTTACAACAGTGTCCAGATCCAGAAAGAGAATTTTCTTCGAGTGTTTGCCCGCTTGAAATGCGATGATAGTTGGCAAAGAACAATTTAACTGAAGACCATGCTGAACGGCAAATTATTACGCATAACTACACGTAGACAGCCAAGGTTATGTATGTGCAATTTTAAGCAAAAAGTAACGTGTCAATTCGATTAATATTCGATTAATGCAAACAAAACTTTTCAGAGCGTCTGAACTACGTTGGATTCGTCCCGCTCCGGTCTTTAAAGTGATACAGCTTTTAATACGGTTCGTCATCGACTTAGATCAAAGCTAACGGAGGATGGCGTAAAGCAGATGTCGGTGATAGCGGCAAACCCGCGAAACCGTTAGTCACATTAACCAGTAAAACAACTGGTAGACACATCCGAATAGCCGTTCTATCCCTAATGGTTAGAAAACGAACGGTAACCGGTTTGCCGGTGGAAGAAACGTTGGACCGCTAAACGCTGACAACATCGCTAGCTCGACTGGCTTCGTTCAGCTGTTCAACTTGGAGTGTTGTTCTTTCTAGGTTTGGAAAGACATTGGCGTTGTCCACTCCCGAGCATGCGTTAGTATTTGCTTATATTATAAACGGCGTCGCTTGAGGCCAAGTACACTCAAATTACAAAGCGCACGGTCGCCTGCTGTGTAAGGCAGCTTTTGTCATGCAGGTCGAATATAGCACTGGCATGTGAACAACATGATGCACTATTGATACAAGTGTGTATACAAATACCTTTGCATTAATTTCGTAATGTATCAGCTTCGTGTCGTATGATAGGAAACGAGATATTTTGTAATAACATGATACGATTGAGTATCAAATTAAGTTTGGGGAGGGGGCATGCTGATAGCGATGCACTCTGCGTAAAATCAGAGCCGGCAGAATACGTATAACAGTTTCCATACCCGCGAATAGAGCTCTCGGCACAAGAGACGAAGTTCACCAATAACATGGGCAAAATAGTTCATTAACTGGACTGTTGTTTTTCTTTGTGGTGGCAGAGCCTCACAAGCCGTCGGTGGATAACGCTGTTGGTCTCTTTAACTTGAAGCGCTATCTGCGCTATCCTATTAAATGCCGGTACTCTGACCTTGCCTAACTAAGAATAATCTTAGAGCCATTGACGGTATTAAAGACAACTCTTTGGCTGCAATACGTATTAGTGCACATCGTGGCAGCCGTACTCGACTAGTGTATTTGTTTGCTTCTACTCCTCTCTGTCTAGAGGACCTTTGGACGACGCACAACATCCGGAGGAAAGAGGAGAAATGCTCAACGAATAACTCTTTGAATGGAAGCAGACGATAGCGAAGGCAAAGGTGCTGACTACAAGACACAGGAAATGAACCCGAACGCCTGTAACGGCCGAAATTGCAGAAATCGACACTTAATAACCGGTTTCGGTGTTCATGGCTTCTAGATGAGGTGACGCAACCTGCACCATCTCCAGCATTACTCAAATGCTTTCCCGCGTGTAAAATGCGGTGATGCTACCAATAACCTTAACGTGTCATCAATCACGAAAGAATCAATGATAAACGAGGGGTATATATATACCCTGTTAGGAAGAAGGGGTTCCACAATAGATTGCCACTGACATTCGACATCGCATCGATTACTTACTCGACTGTTCGCGTGACATATGACTTACTGGGTGCACGTACAAGATCGCACCTACTTAATTCAATGAAACTAGTGTCTTCGTTTGACTCTCATAATGCTGAGTGATTTAGACATTATATCGCATAACCATTTTATGTAAGAAGGTGTGTATATATACGTCTTAAGATGGATTTTAGATGATTTGCAGCTGTCAAGTGCACAGTAAACCTCAAAATCTCCTCATTACTTACTTAGGTTTGGTTGTTTGACAGTTGGCAAAAAAATGTGACTGATCCAATTTTGGGCCACCCCCGTTATTCGCTTGAGTTGAAGACTACGTTATATCATAAAAAGTAAAATGTATATTCTCTCAATTGTGTCAAATAAGTAAATACAAACAAACACTATATTGAAATGTCTTATTGTCAGTGCGAGGCCAAGGGTTCTGCAGGATCCGCCGCGTGTTGAAGACGCGAATTAACAACGATTCCCGAGAGAGACTTTCACGAACCGCACAAGCAAGTATGTAAACTACGGAGGGTTATACCTTGAAGCGTTAAATAATACAATATATATATATATATATATATATATATATATATATATATATATATATATATATATACATATATATATATATATATATTATATATATATATATATATATATAACAGATATGATATTATATATATATATATATATATATTGTTAACTATATATATATATATATATATATATATAGATATATTATACATATATTATATCTATATATATACATATAGATATATTCTCATATATATATACATAATATTGTATACATATATATATATATATATATGTGCATGTGTGTTCTACGCGCAGGTATTCACTGTGGAGACGAAAAATCTCTCATGACTTAGCTTAAATATGTTTAGAGGCTTAATAAGCTTTTAGATATCTCTAGCCGCTGTATAATTACGACCAAACGTCTCACTCTGACTGATCGGTAAGCTCTTACTGTAGAAGTGCGCGTTCGTACGCTCGTCTAGACGACCTTAGTGCGATTTTTAGTGGCGAATCAAGAGATTTGCGCACATAATTTTGGTTGTGTTATTTGGCCAAGTGCGTTACACTGTCTATGGAAAGTGTATAAGGCTTGAAAGTTTTTGCAAGAACCTTCTCTAAAAGTTGGACTTCCTATTCTAAGTGCGACCAAGAGCCACATTCAGATAGAAGATTTTTTTTGCAGAAAAAGCACAGCCGAATCCGCTTATTACTTTTTTTCTTTATCGGTGTCAGTTGCTAAGTTGTTGGTCGGTGCCGTACTACTAAACGATTTATTATTATTATTGTTTCCGCACACATCGTTATCATAATCCCCCGATTGGATCAGAAAATACTATTCTTTTCGGCAATACGGCTCCCTTTATTACATTTTGAGCTGATACCTTGTTTGTGTTTCTTACGCTACTGTATTCAAATGCTCTTTGTTACGGTTGCTGCCGACTTGGAGTCTCGTAGAGTTGTTTTTATTGCTACTCTTCAGATGATTTTTGATTATTAACAATAATAATAATAATAGTCTATGTGGCTGTTGTTATGGCTGTAGTGTTATTGCTACTGATGTTTTGATTTGAATATTGCGCGTTACCCCCCGCACGCACCCCACTGGTTGACTTACTTGTAAACATTGCTGCCACCCCTGCTCCCGCCACTGCCACCTCTCATCGTTGTGGTGGTGGTGGTGGTGGCGGACGCAGATGGAAGGGGTTCGAGTTGTGGGGATGTTGTTGTTGCTGCTGCTGCGGCGGCTGATGACACGAAGGCTGTCGGCGTAGTAACAAGTAGCAATAACTGCAGAAGTACGAGACGCCGGCGCTGCTGCTGCCGCCGGTGTGGCAGGACAAAGCCGGGGGCGCCGGCGGTGGTGGCGGCAATGGAGGTGGCCGCACTGGGGGCGACCAATCGTTGCGACGTTGACCGAGGCTTTGCCTTAAGGGACGACGACGACGACGATCGGCTGACGGGTCGAGAGCAAGCTTCGTCCTCCACGTCCTTCGCGCAGCAATGATCGAAACGCTCGTTTCGGTTGTTTATTTGACCAGCCGCCGCCACCTCGAACGACCTTCTGAGGCCCTTCGAGCTCGTTTCCCCCGCCGCCGTTGTAGAAGTCGTTGGTGACGTGGTTGTTGTTGTTGTTGTTGTCGTCGTCGTCCTATTCGAAGCGGCATAAAACGTAGTCGCAGCGGCTGCAGAAGCAACAGCAGCAGTCCTCGTGGTGTTATAAGCAGCAGCTGCAGCAAAGGCAGTGAACCTTAGCAGCGTCTACAGTCAGGACGGAAGTGGAACGGAGCAGAGGAACGTATCGGTAGCTGGACGGTGAACTGGCCCGAGGGGGGCGACGATGGGGTGACGTCGACCCCGTCGGGGTCCAGCCGAGCATGCAGACGCTTCGTCACACCTCCAGTAACATGAACGCGCCCCCCAGCACCACCACGCCCACCCCCCACCCACCCTCCCACGCCCAACCCCGGCCTGCGCCTCCGCCTCCGCTCGATCCGCTTAATGCTGAAATCTCACTTAATGGCTCCAGTTGTCGATGTGGTTGTTGCCTCTGCTTTTGCTGCAGCTGCTTCTGATACTACGCCTCTTATTGATGTTGTGATTGCTGGTGCTGCTCCTTTTTCTTCTTCTTCCTCTGCTTCTTGTCCTGCCGTCAGGTAATGATGATTGCTGATATTCTTACTACTGCTGATGATGATGTTGTTGTTGTTGTCGTTTTTGTTGTTCTTGTCCTTGTGATAGACGGTGGAGATGATGATGGTGTTGCTTAAGGTCGCTATTGTGGCTCGACCCTTGCTGGGAAAGATCGAAATGGGGAATGGCATATCTTGCAGATGGTTCAACTTAGAATCGGTTGGTTCCGGTAGAACGGCCGTAACCACGAGCGCCGTCGTCACAGTAGTCGCCGCCGTCGAGCAGATATGCAGGCTAAGCATGAACGAGGCTATTTGGCTGACGAGCAGCCAGCTTTAAGGGCTAGAGAATGAATCGACAACAGGCTAGGCTGAATAGGCTTGAGCCGAGTCGTGGATTGTCGCTTTCCAGTAGACTAGTGGACGATGACTGCCGATGAATGCCGCCAGCGCCATAATCATTAGTGCGTTACTGATACGTTGACGGGAGCAGCAGACACTCGACGCTCGGTTTCTCTCGATCTGAAACGTCAACCCACACGAATAATAATTATTTATTATTAACATGCCTGTTTGTATAGTTGTGAACAGTGCACGTAAAGTAGTGAACAAGTTTATTATGTCATGAACAAATGTCTTACACCACATGTGATATGTTGTCGCGAATCTATTTACGCTTTTTACCTACATCGAAGAAATTAAGTTGAACAAATCTACGGCTTTTACGTAATAAAAATACCTGCCGTCAATTTCAGTGCCACTATGTCAGCGGCCAGTTAACTTTTTAAGTCGTTTCGAAAACTTTTCGAAGCAAAATAGCCTTCTTATCTCTATATGTAGCGCTCTACAAGAAGTTATTTAAAGTGCTAATTTTATAACGCGTAGTCGCGCATTCATATGGTAAAAAAGGATGTTTTACCTATTCACGAGAACCAAACGTGTTTAAGTCAATTTGTGGTCTAATGAATTCATAGTGAAGCATACATTCAAAGATTGATGCATCGAACCGGTAGCGCGATCTACTTATACTCTGAGAAAGTATTTATTTTACATCAAGCTACCAAACAATTCAAAAATAAAAATTTAAAAACAAAGAAAACGGGCAAGAATCAAGGTACGCACACGAGCTCACTTAAATTGTGAGGCACCCATTTAGAGAGCCTATAAGTGATTTTAGTTTTAATATGTTCTTTAAATGGCTACCCTGCGTAGTCCAATTAGTTCTCGACCCAGTCAGTTTTATTAGCCAAGGATTGGTTTACACATATACGTCATAGGCATTACAATTCCGGAGTTGAGACAACGGAATTGCTCCTTCGCCACGCCGAAAGTAATATAGATCACACGGGCGGCCACAAGTTTACATGTGCGCCTCTGGCGAGATCTCATGAAACTTCTCGCGCACACAGATCTTCAGGTGGAAGCCGTGGACGGCAAATCTGGTGACTGTATGTCGGTTCTCATAACTGCAGCCTTGCCACGAATCCGACATCATTGCCGTTGTTTCATGGAACAGCGAGTCGATGTCGGCCACTTTACTTTCCCAATGCAAGGTTCTCTAAAGGCCGTCGTCTTCGGTAGGTTGAATATCGTCTGCAAGTCCTCAAAGAATAACGGCGACGACGCCAGTAAGTACACTAACCTATTTAGACTAGTGCAGTGGACGTTCAATGCTCTCTTTAGAAATCTAGTTTTTGAGTTGATCAAACGCCTTTAAGTTCGGCCTCGAGAGATGAGGCCAAATCATAATCTAGCAGTCACTGTGAGACTTCGCTAAAGCAATGCTGCTTCGAAGATTGAGGGTCTTACAGACATTGGGTTATATTTACTAAAATAAGGTACAACAGTTAATTCAACCGCATTTTAGCGGGTTCCGAGCAACCAATACAAGAACTTAAGAAAGCGCGTATATATATATATATATATATATATATATATATATATGAGTGGATACCTGAGCTGTTTATTGTCAGTCGTTGGCTCATAAAATAATCGATGGATGGAGCAGTCAGAGTCCAGTCTTGAACAAAAGTCTCAGGTAAAAATAAATTAATATTGTTGAAACAAGCAGTGAAACAATTAGTACGCTGCAGGGTCTTATCACACATTGTGAGCGTATCACAAGTATCGTTCACGCACGCAATGCATCCCTTCATTTACTTATTGAAGGTGCATTCCATTTAACTGCATAATTGAGAGTGGATTTAACGTGGAGCACCCTGTAACCTCAAAAGATAGACCTCCAGCCGACATCACTGCTTCGGCTTGACTGGATGATATCGATCTAACAGCCTAATGCGAGATGCAGACTATTCGCATCACTTATTACAGTTACGTTTGACCCTACTGTTATAGAGCTTATCGACATGTTTGCTCGTTCAGTCGGCCAGATCACATGGGCTATAATGATAATTCACGTGATCCCTTACAACCTTCGTGTACGAGCTGGTCTGGCTATAGCGAGACTGGCAAACATAGCCAACTAGAGAGTCATCCATCCCTTCATCCGAGTGCTTATGTAACCCGGCAATCTCGTGTGTTCAACAACAGCAAGCAAACATTCCAATCAATAGTCACATACTAACGCTCCAGCGCATTCCACGCTCCTAGCTACAGGTACGCAACCAACTGCGCTATTGTCTCAGCGACATCGTATTTCATTGCGGTCCTTTGCGGTCAATATTTTGAAATTTGTTAAAAAAGTAGTTCAAGTCCGGTTAGTCTTGCGACAGTTTCTTTGTATCGGCACCAATCGCGTGTTTGTTTCGACTTAATATGCCTAAGATCACCTGAGGCGTAGTAGTCAGTATATGATTTACTCATTTTTGCTCGGTGCAACTATGTATTTGCTCCAACATAACGAATTAAACTAATTGAGATTCATGGTATTTTGTAGCATACGTTGTGTGTTTGTGTGAACTCAAGAGATCTATTACTTATGTGGTTATACAAAAGCATACATGTTCTTATTATTTTGTGACGCAGTGAGCGAACCTTTTTAGTATGAAATTAAACGCGATATAACATTCGCTGGCCTCCGCCTCTCTAATAATTAAAAGTCTTCTGTCTTCCTAAACTTTGGCTCAACTAAATAGCCGATATACAGAATAACAGTTCTGCTTTGGAATAAGCCTTCTTTGGCTGGAGAACGCTAAGAACGACGAGTGAACGGAGAGGGATGCTTCGGCCTTAATCTACACTTTGGTTTGTGTCTCAATCATAGGCCCGTTGTCCATCCTTATCTACAATGGGCATGCCTGCATTGCCCTAGCACACCAACATACGCTCACGCACGCACACAGGCCCATGCAAATAGCCACTCAAAAACACAATCCTGTGCTTTTTCCAGCTATCCCCTCTCATCGTGTCAACTACCCGCGCTACCGTCGATCTCGAACTCAACGCCACTAACGAACACCTCATAATAACATCAGCGTCCGTTATAAACAAGCGTCAAGCACAAGAACATCAATTGAGTACCGACCATGGCAGCAGAGGCAGCACCAGGGGAGGTGGCGGCAGAGATATGATAACATGATAATGATACTGTCGACACTCAACTTCGCTGTGGAACAATACTGATGTTGTTGTCATCGTCGTCGTCGTCGCGTCGCTGTTGTTGTCGCCACTACAGAAACCACCACCACAAGCATTAGCAAGGACGGTCATTTCTCAGCGGGCAGCGACACGTGTCTGTTGCCACGTCCGATTACAAAGATGAATGGATGGATCTAC
>QVRM01006642.1:0-35000 GCA_003439945.1 Dermanyssus gallinae
CAACGGAACTTCTTCTGGAAAAGCGTATTTCTAATTTAAATTATACACCGTTCGTTGGCTGGTCGGTTGGTTTGTTGGTGCTTGCTTGGACTGAACCTTTGTCGTGGGAACGCTATTTGAACCCGCGACACCTTTTGATTCGCAAGGGAATACGCTGCTCTTAACTAGCAGCTTTTCCTTGAACATCGCCCATTTGCCCATTTAGCGTTTTTTTTTGTGTTGTTTGCTTCAACATCGGCTAAAGAGATTGTTCAGAAATAGATGCAGAACATTAATTGGCAACTAATGATGATCAAAGTCATGATGCCAGCCAGAAGTTAACGACGGAACAAATCTCACCACCAGCACTGTTATAAGGAAAATAGCAGCACCATTAAATACAGCAGCTACCGGGGAAGGTATCCAAGTGGCGAAATGTCCATGGCCTTGCACTCGGAAAGTCGTGGATTCGAATCCAGAACTACGGGTCACTCTCAAAATCTGTTATTCAGGGTTTCCTGGTTATATGAAACTGCCGAAATTTCCTGATTATATGAAACTGCCTGAGTGCCGACATGCCGACGATGCTTTGACCCAAAAAAAGTGGAAGACACAAAAAACGAAGAAAAAAAGAGAACACAATAGTTTCAATGAATAAACCCCGCGTATGCATTCTCCGAATATTATATTACCCCAAAAAAAAGAACACCAATGCCACAGCTATAACTACCACATAGATTACTGATTATAGTATAACGCTTACGCTCGCTCCGTAGCACATGTTCGATCGAGCTCAAATATAGTGCTTAAGGTAGAAAGTCTAACAAAAAGGTAGAGTACATTGCTAGTTAAAAATGCAAATCCTTTCGTAACCGTATGATATGCGTTTAATTCTAGACTATCATCCGTCCCCTACGGGCTTGAAATCGCCGTGAGGCACAACTGCAATGCACCCAGGGCCGGACATGTTGGAATATTTAGGGTTTCACCAACAGTCCTTGTGGCAGCAACAGCATGGCGGCCGTTATGGTTTATTACCTATTCGCAATGAGCATCGCTCAAAGAAAATTTGATCAGTAGCGGACATCGAATAGGCGACACCCCGGGGCTAATATCCTATGTATGATGACAACTCTGCATGGCAATATTATTGTTTCGATATCTATACATATATATATATATATATATATATATATATATGTTCTTAGCACCAAACTCCCCAGGCCACGCAATCTAGAATGTAGAGGCCTAGAATGTATTACGTAGCTTCCGTCTTGCATGTGGGGCCTTACGTCATAGGCGATACCTGTTAACGTCTCGATCATAAGCAAACACCACACACACACATACAGATCGCGCATATCGTGTCCAACCAAAAGTTCCGACTGCTACCGTTAGTTACCATGAATGATTACTATGTTATTACTATTACTGCCTCTGCTATCATGACAATAACGACCGCAGCGACGTTTACGCCTGCCAGTCAAGGAGCAGTCAAAAACTGCAGGAATATCGACCAATTACTGCGCCACTAGGGATAGGGCGTAGTAGCATAATACGGCGACTCTACAATGGACCAAAAAATATATATGTAAATATATATATATATATATATATATATATATATATAAATATATATATATATATATATATATATATATATATATATATATATATATATATATAACTATATATATATATCTATATATATATATATATATATAGAGGCAGAACAACGGATTGTCGGCAACGACCCCTATTCGCGGTTCACATCATCTAGTTGTAAGTGAGTCGTAGTCGTGCCTGTTGAGGTCAGGGTTCAGTTACTTTTATTAATCTTGCTACGTGGTTGTCTATATATATATATGTTCTCTAATATATCTATATCAAAATATTGGCAACATAGGTCGGCGGCCTAAACACGCAATTTATAGCTGGACTAGAGCGCAACGCTACTGAGCGAATTGGGGGCGAGAGAGTGACGGGAGATCTCAGTCTATCCTCTATCGCGCGCTTTCCCTATCTCATTTGAACATGATTCCATTACGCTATACTGAGACCACTTGATCGTTGTGAGTGTGGAAATCCAATATATATATATATATATATATATATATATGTGTTTCCGTGTCAATTAGGCAATAACGAGTACCCATACGAGACTGCACTGAGAGCCCTCTAGTTATAACTGCCCTATTCGTTGGCCCGCGGCTGCACAGACAAACACACGCACATATACTATACTATACATCACTACTGTAGCCAGAGCTTAACGAACTGTGCGATTGTTGTTCTGCGTTGTTATCGGCCTCAAAATAAAACCCAGTCGTTGTTGTTGTTACGGTTGTTGTTGTTAGTGGTGTTGTTGAGGTTGTTGTTGTTGCTGTTGTGGTGGTTGTTGCTGTTGTTGTTGTTGTTGCTGCTGTTGTTGTAGTTGTTGCTGTTGTTGATGTTGTTGTTGTAATCATGGTTCTTCGTCACCGTTGTCCAGCGTGGTTTACGTCGTTAGTAATGTGTCCGCCATCACCGCTATTTGGTAGCCGCGTTTAGAAATGTGTGTACCCATTGTCTCGTATTATGCCACTGCCAAGCTCGTCATCGTCGTCGTGGTGATTCTTAGTGCTGGCTGACAGACGTAAAGAAAAAGAGACCGAGGAGAGAGGGATTAATTTCGTATTATTAGTATTATTATTTATTAGTCGGGCAGATCTAAAAACGTCCGTTAGGCGGCTAATACAACAGCTAAAAGGTGGTTATACGTGCATGTTGAAGTTATCGCTTGCTAATCTTAGTCCATCTACTTGGCCTAGATGCAAACTGGAAGACGGGTATCTAGCAGAAGAAACGTATATATATATATATATATATATATATAAAGAGAGTAGAAGAAAACAACAAATATTCGAAGCACTAACGGATAAGCATAACATTTGTCCATCATTCATCTTTAGGGCGTACATGTAAGTGTGTGGTCGTGCATGTAAGCGTGACTTTCCCCGTACTGACCAACGGGGGGGGGGGGGGAGGAATGGGGTGTTGACAGTCAAGCGCTTATCATGAACATCTGTACGGCCTTGAGATAATTCAGACAGGTGGTTGTATTCCCACCTTCCTATCGCCCCCCCTTCCTCTCTCTCTCTCTGTCTATCTCTCTCTCTCTCTGTCTATCTCTCTCTCTCCCTCCCTGCCTGCCTGCGTTGACCACAGGCCTGCTGCAGCAGAAGAGAGGAGGGTTGAGGCAATGGCGACGCACAATGGTTACAGCCAGCTTAACTTCTTCTGCTCCTAACTACTACGATTGGTATTGTGAGTCCATTTGTTGTTGTTGTTGTTGTTGTCGTCGTCGTCGCCGTTGTTGTTGTTGGTAGCGTTGTTATTGTCGTTGTTGCTGCTGCGTCTGCTATTGCGATAACGAGCATTACTAGTATTACTAACACCAGTACTACCCTACGACCGCTACAGCCACAAAGACAATCGATTGCTGTTGTCCAGTCCTTGGCTCCATTGTCACATGCAGACACACGGAGACGCACACGCTCTCGTCGACACTCTTCGTGCGCGGACAGTTACCGATGATAGCTAAAGATGATGGTAATGGTTAAGATTATGATTATGCCGATTACGACGATGAGGAAACCACGAAATACCAACAGCAACGACGACAACGCGCATAGACAAAGCCAACAGTGACAACAACGTAGCAACATTACGAAAGAACAAAAAGTGGGCAACAATAACCATAATATCAACTACGAGCACAACAACAACAATAACAACAACAAAAACAACAGCAACATTAACAACAATAACAACAACAACAACAAAACAACAGCAACATTAACAACAACATCCTCAAAACAGACTATCGGCAAGCCGGTGCGGTAAGGACAACCTGCAAATCGGATGTTATGAGTCGAGCTCGTGGGTTCGATTTTCACACGACGCTAAACTGAAATCCGGACAGGGGGGAAATATAGAGGCCGAGGCCGACATTGACCGTACGTTTTGTCCACATCGGCTCTCAGGCTCAGCAAATGTAAATAGAAGTACGTTTAGTAAAAAAACACAAACTAGAAGCTGAGTAATAAGGAGGATTGACAGGAGTCCACTCGAACTTTGCAAAACAGCCGACTGGCCAGTGGCGGCAAAATGTACATTGTCTGACGAAAGTCTTTGACGATTAGAACCATGCATTTTGCCCCGTACGGTTCAGTTGTCAGCCAACGAGAACGTGGAAAGGCGAACGAAAATGAACAATATATTCTCGGTTGCGTGTGAATAACAATTACAAATCCCTCCCCTTGCTACTCGCACGAGAGACACAGAAGCGGAAAAGTACCGCGCAATGTCTGTTGCTGCGTCAAACGTTCGAGGAGAACCCAGAGAAAATCGAGTAGACCGGCATATGTGGCGCCCACAGATCAAATGGGGCGATGAGAATCAGATTTGTTTCAACCAATCTATGCATTCTCATCTTTCTTACCGTCGTTGTTCCCCCGCCGATATGTCTTTCTTTTGCTGGCACTTCTGACTGTGGGAATTGGATTCAAATAAAATTGAAATTCAATTCACTGGCTGCTTTGAATACACTAAATGATGTCGATCTTAACCGAATTTTATTGTCGCCTTTCCGTTTGGTCGGCAGCAGTCGTAACGCGTAAATGAAACGTAAGTGATAATTAAGCAGTTTCCACAAGAATATGACTTAATTGCAACTTAGTTGGAGCTGTTAGTGCAGAAGGGATCGTAAACCTAAGAGCAAAGACAGTAACATCCAAACAAGCACATTTTTGGAATGTGCCTTAACTCACTCACAAAAAAATTGAACTGATGCGTAGTTGACCTTAATGAACCATATTTAATTTAAGTTAAATAAACGTCTAACCGACACTCGCATTCACTTTGCCTGTTTTATGTAACTTGGCACTTAGAATCGTCATTGTTAGAGAGCGTACATTATATGTCATACTATATAACGGCAAACCTAAACGAAATGCCCTACACGGCCGTATTGAGGGGAGTCAAATATAGGTGGTCGCGCTGAGGGGTTTCAGCCCGGTGTAAAAACGTATCAATCAGCCGTCATTTCATCCCGACCTACTTGACTGAAATGCCGATGATTAATTGTCTGCCCAGAATTTAAAAAACATCCGTTCGACCTGTTTACGCTAGTTACATAGAAATTATATGTAAAACGACTATTGGGTGTGTAAAATAAAAAACATATCATTAACAAAAAACGTTATAAATATACGGACGGAATGATGCGGGCAATATAAACGTATTCGACCACCTAAAGCAAGCTTGAACGGCAAAAAAACAGATTACGGGGAAATTCAATGAGAAGGGACCGGGAGGGATGTATAAGATAGATTATGAGATGGACACTCAAAACGTGTCTCTTACAGACATCCGAGGTGCTATCTGTCTCAGACACGCACTGCGCATCTTTCACCACCTGTAGCATGCTCCACACAGGCGGCCGCGGTGTCTTTCGTTTGAACCTAATCTCTGTCAGTGCCCTTGCTGATTGAACCCTTAATACTACTCTGATGATTTCTCTTTTATTTCACTCAATAACAATTATAGTGTAAATTCATGCTATGATGCCTAAAAAACTAAATTCGTTTATTGCCATAATTATCATTGGTTATGACTACGATAGTAGTTTCGCCCCACGTCACGCTCCAGTGTCGACGCCATCGTGCCTTCACACCTCACGAAGCCCAGACGCAGGAGAAGCCGCCTGCGCCGCCGCCTCCGCCGCCGAAGATCTTGGCGTTCTATCCCTTGTTCTGTCGGTTGGGCCATCATCGGTCAAGCCGCCCACCCGGATATTTGCTCGTCGTCAACAGCCAGCAAGCAAGCGAAATCGCCAATAAACAAAAAAAAGCTGTTGGCGTGGTGTGATCGCCACCATCATGACACAAGACCACGACCACAACCACAACAACCACAGAGAAGGTCTTCGTATCACGTACATCTCGCTGCAGCTTGCGCGTCAGAGCCTCGCTGCGGCTTGCGTCAGCCGCACACGTCGGGCCGGCCGCCGGCTGTGCGTGGCTGTACGAGCGGTGAATCGCCAGTAATTGTTGACGTTTGTACCGGCAGCGGCGGTGGTGGTTGTGGTGGTGATGGTGGTAATCTGCGGCTGACCCACGAGGGCGTTTCGCTAGTTTGTTTGGTTTTTAGACAGCCTGGTGCGTTAGTCTACCTCTGAAGGATGAAGCTTCGGAGAAATGAATTTGCAGCATGGACTACATCTGCAGCAGCACCAACATCAGCAGCAACAGCAGCAGTAGCAAGAACAATGACAACAACACCCTCATCCTTACCGTGTCTGGCCTTGTCTAATTATCCCCCCTCTCACCCCCCCCCCCTTCGCGCGCGGCGGGGAGTTGTATGAAAAGTCTTCCTTTGGGTTGTATGAAAAGTCTTTCCCAAAAAGCGTGCGAGCAGTCTGGCTTCTGTAATAGTTGCGTTGATTTGCTTCTCCACCCAATCCGACAAAGTGGCCTGAGTGATCATGTCGGGATAGGGTTTTGCCGGGTGCCTTGGATAGCAATTTGCAAGCAAGCTTGCCTTATATGTTTTTTTGCATATATATTTTCGCTTGGCATGTATACCTAAATACACATGTTACCCTTTTATATCAGAGACTATATATATATATATATATATATATATATATATATATATACACGTGGAATTCTTGCTAGATGAATTCCGATCACAGTCGTCATTCATCATATTGAAGTTGATGACTAGAACAAATTAGTTCGCAGTCGTTACCGCGTAGTCGACGTTGAGTGATATCAGCGTCCGCAAATGCGTGCATGGAACTGACACAAGCTAGAGTCGAGTTTCGTTTTTGCTCGCTTTGTTGCTCGTTCTCTATCTGACGTGTTCTACTCACTGGCTAAGCTTTAGGTGTCTGTCCGTTCACCACATTACATACTGGTACAGCTACACCAAGCACATCCACTGTTCGTACATTAGATAAAGTCATTAAGCCTCTGCAATTAGTCCAATAGACTTGTTTTTCTGTGTGCTGACTCCCTTAAACATTCATCCCTTCCCTCTGGACTCTGCCGCTCATAGCAAGATCGATCTGATGCATATATATATATATATATATATGTGACACAGCTGCCATTACCGTATTGTTGGGCAGTTTTCGGGACTATTGGGATTAGATACACTGCAAACTAATTTGTATGAAAGCAGAAAGAGGTTGCGAGAGAGAAGATATAATACACGCTGAGCGGTCTCGACCCTTAAACAACCAGCGCACTTCGTAATTTTTTAAAGTTGTTGTTGTTCCGTAAGGCTAATGCCCGTATACGTTTTTTTTTCATGTCATGGGTAATTTTTAAACCACTCTGGCATTTACCTTGTCTAAATGAAAAAACCATGAAAGCCAATTTAGGATAGGCCGGTCTGGGTCTCGAACCCAGGCCCCCCGAATTCAAGCCAAAAATCTTTACCACTATATATATATATATATATATATATACGCAACATGTTGGGGCAAAGTGCAATGGGCTGGGGTATCTTTGCCGAAACCACCAGTCGGTAGAAACAGCTGCGGGTGGAGGTTTTGGATTAACAAGCAAACGAAGGACTGATGACAAACGGACCACCGATCGTATCATCTTAATTGACCACTGCCCACTGGCCCCGTGCCTCTTCTTCCGACCGATCTCGGCCCTGTGGCCTATCTATGCAGCGTCTCGGCCCTGTGGTCTATCAATGCAGCGTCTCGGCCCTGTGGTCTATCTATGCAGCGTTTGGCTCACCTAACTGCGTCGACCAGAGGCGCCAGCAAACACGGCAAGACAGAGCGCGCGTTTACACTGCGTCTCGTGCGGCTGAACAGACGACGCGTAGGACGAGAGATCTAGCGTAACAGAATGGCGTCAGTGAGGTAACCAGGCGATGAAGCCTCTCCTCACCTTACCTCACCTTGGCGATGTCGCTGCTGCTGCTGCTGTAACCAACCGCAGCTGGTGTTGTTATCATTGTTCTTGTTCACGTACCAGTCGCCCACGCCTGTCCAAGTACTTACTACCACTGCATCAGTACATCTGCCGTCTTCCTAATAATCATCAGTGTTTTTGTTGCAAATATAAACTCCATTGTTGTTATGGTCCTGGGCGTCGTCCGATACGCCACCTTCTCACACGTGTCGCATACTAGTCAATATCTCATACATACTCTCTAGCTATGGCACGTATTTAACTAGAGAGCGAAGGCTGGTCGCCACTTTTACTCGCCTTGATGTCGTGCAAGAGGGCAATGCAGATAACTGTGTATGCTATATATATGTATATATATATATATATATATATATATATATATATATATATATATATATATATTGTTGTTTAGAGGTTTCACACTACAACTTCTACGATGACTAACTTTGAATCTAATAGCTATACACAAATATAATTCAATAAAAGGCTCACACTTAACATATAAGGTATACATGTAGATATGCCATATCGGAGTCCATTAAAATACACAGTGGAGTCTATTGCCCCCCCCCCCCCCCCGAGCAGCTACTTTCAAGTTGGTTTTCATAGTTCCCAAATTGGGCAAGGTGAATGCCGGAGTCGACTAAAAAATCTGCTATGACATGGAGAGCCATATACGGGCATTAGCCTTACGGAACAATTAAAGACCGTACACGGACAGCTTTCAAAACTCGTGTCTGCTTGTTGTTGTACACTTAAATTATTTCTTTAATTCAGTCAGATTTTAAGGGATTCTTTTTGTGTTTGATGCTACCAGTAATTGACCATATGTACGAACGTCACACACATAATCCAAACAGATTGCTCTCTCTTTCAATATATATATGCGGTGACGAGGTTGACTTCCAAGGTCACCATGGACTTTCCTGCCCGCAGAGTTCAGGCAGAATCGCACGCCACTCAGCCTTAAATAAAAAAAATATATATATGTATATATATATATATTAGTATATACCAACAGGGAGAAAGAAATGTCACAACAGAAGCGACAGCCGTTCGGGTCGCCGGTGCCGTCAGCATCGTTGGTTCAAATATCCTCCGGCTGTTTGGAAGTTTCCTAATCTGCTACTTCGTAGACGATGCAGAAAAGAAGGTGCAAACGATGGAGTCAATGAACGAGAAGAAGAAGAAGAAAAAGACCCACCCTTCAGGGCAGCCAGGGGACATCACCGAGTCGTCACAATGGTCAACGCTAGCTCCCCTCGTAGACTGGTGCCGTCGCCTAACCGAACGCTACGACGCCTGCAGTGCAATGGGGTTGGCTGGCCGCCGCCATGCGACGAATTGCAAAAATTGCTATAACATGATTGCTTCAGCTTTGACCAGAGGCCCTGTTTACCCGCCTACCAGCTACAAACTGACCTGAGAACAACTACAGCAACAACAACATCGACAAAATTAACACTGGCACAATAAGATCAACAAATAATAATAAAAATAATAATATCTTAATAGCACAATAGTGTTATCGTTAACACTAAACAAAAGTACAAGATAATGATCAATACACGTAGCAACAAGTACAACAGCATGATCAATAAACGTACTCATATAATAAAACAGGATCAATAACAACGATAGCACCTGCAATATCAATAAGAAAAACAGCAACAACAACAACGGGAACAGAAGTAGGAAGTGGAGTAGCGGAAACAGTGAGAGTAGGACAAGTACGTTTATCGTTCGTCAGTAATGCCGTTATGCGTGGTGGTCATTATTGTTGTTGTTGTTGCTGTTGTTGTTGTTGCTGCTGTTCTTGATGTTGCAATTGCTTCTTTTAATACAATTGTATTGATCGTTGTAAGAATCAAAGATGTAAACGTCTTGTAGTAGTTCCGGTAATGGCAATGATATATCAATCACATAAGAGCCAGACATCTTGAGGCTGAGCAGGTGCTGAAAATAAAGCGTAAGCAAACCAGGTACTCCCAATAGGTTCACATCAATCTGCTGCTGCTGCTGCTTTTATTGCTGTAGGTCGCGTGTGCTGACTGTGTTGTTGTTAATGTTGTTGTGGACTGTATTGTTGTTGCGGTCGTTGTTGTTAACGTGGTTACGGTCTTTGTTGTCTTTGTTGTTGTTCTTACTACAATTGCTGTTGTAACTGATGATGCCTGACGATGTCGATGAAAGGTCGGTTGATTGGTCGGGTAATGATGATGATCGGCTATTTCAGCATCCATGGCGTGTTCAATCAATGGTCCATCTACGCTATTCGACGTTGTTGTTGTTGCAATAGCCGTAGATACCAATCGTAACCACAACGGTGGGATCAGCAGCAGCAGCAACAACAACAACAACAACAACAACAGCAATAAAAATGGCAATGAGGGGAGCAACACCGATCACAACGGGGGTAATCATGGGGTTCGTTCGTTCGTGATCAAAGCGCTGTTCAGTGAGATGGGAAGACGATCGAAACGAAGACGATGACGAGGACGTTGTCGATAGCAACAATGGCAGCCATTATTCCGACCGACCACGACAACAATGACAGCCACGATAGCAACAACAACAACAACGGTAATATCAACAGCAGCAGCAACAACAGCAATAACAACAGCACAACAACAACAACAACACAACAGCAGCAACAACAACAACAACCACAAGGACGGTGACGTTCTCTAGCCGATGCCAAACTTATAGTCGCCCGTCTATTTACCTCCCGCGCTTACCCGAACCCCCGCCGAACAAATCAATACACGCGCGTCGCCCAACGTCGAGTAGCAACCGAGTCACTACTGTGTGTCTGTGTCGTTTACTCCTCCACTAGCATAAAACACCGTAGTTAATTCGGTCGTCCATTCCTCAGGGATTGTCGCACTTATTGCGCTACATTATTATTCTTTTTGTCGTCGTCGTCGTTTCTTGCTCGTTTATTTGTCTGCTTTTTGTCTAACCGTTTGAATTACGGCAGTCGGCGGTGGTGGTGGTCGAACTGGCACACACACACAAGTAGAAAAACTGGTTAAGTAGCGCTTCTTTTATTATTATTATTATTATTATTATTATTATTATTATTATTATTATTATTATTATTATTATTATCGCTGTTGTCCCTGGATTGGCCTTGTGGTGGCTCTGTGTCGTGTTTTTGCTTGATCAACGTACGCAGCGATTCATGCAGCTATGAGCAACGACTGAGTCAGTCAGTAAAAAAAATATATATAATTTTTCTAGACGCGCGCACTGTCGGCTACCAGGTCGTATGGCCGGCGCTGATCCGTCCGATTGCAGCTGCTCTAGAGTACGGTCGCATATTGTGCTTATTTGTATCGGAGAAGCTCAGCGCGCACGTTGTTGTGACGGTTACGGTGGTGGCACGGTAGTGGCCGGGACACGCAATGACACGATATATAAACTGTTAAAGCAAACACTACAGACACACAGACATTAGTCCCCCTCGGACTCCGGATAAACTCGACAAACAGAGCAATATGAAAACAGAGTCCGATTGTCGGTTCTAATTCCTTTCTCTGTTGATTCAGCGTTGATGCTGCTCGTATCGCGATGTCGTACAGGGGAGTGTGTCAGGAAGAAGCATTCACCACCGTGCTGAGTAAACGACACATTGTAAATATCACGTATCCTCTTGTTGCTTGCAATTCATATATAGGCGAGCACTGCCGAGTGTGCAAACGTATATTATACACATATATATATATATATATATATATATCGCACGCAGTATCACGTGCAGCCCTACTTGCCATACGGCAGTATGTCTATATGCATAGTCTAAATAGACTGTTGAGGAAAGGCGTATACGTAAGCGATAATCCATTTATTTGGCTAGCGCTTTGATTTGAGATTATTCAGTATACGAGTAATATTTGTTATCATCGCTATTCGATCGAGTGTGACCAGTATGTTTGTCATGTTTTGGGGACGACATACGGCCGTGTGTCGTCATTAACATTCGACCACTTACTACTAACTACTACTACAACTATTATTACTACGGTCCAATGTGAATCGCATGCAATATGAGCCAGACAAAAGGTAACGTCTCGACGAGAGAGAGGGAGAGAGAGAGAGGATGAGAGAAGTCGAGAGAGACAGAGAGGTATGGAGAAAGAGCGAGAAGGAAGTATTTGTAATGAGAGGAAATGACATCAAATACGCAAAGGGACGGAGCATTACACAGCTGATGTCGGCCACACGGATGGCTACACGGATGCTGGGAGCAGCAGAAACAACAACAGCATTAACAACAGCAACAACAACACAAATAACAACAACAAGAACAACAACAACACAATAACAGCAACAACAACAACAACAACAACACAAATAACAGCAACAACAACAGCCCCGGCGTCGTTTCTGGTAGTACCTAAACGTATTCTAGTTTACGAGCACCCGAATAAAGAAGAAAAGAAAGGACAAAAACTTACGACAGCTGCGACAATACCAGAAAAGCACACGCAATATCACGCAAAATGGGGCTGCTTCTGAGTGCGGCTCAGCATCCGCATTGCTGCTGCTGCTGCTGCTGCCTGGATTTGGCGAGCCGACTGCGGCTACCGATTTCACTAGCTAATTTAATCTAATATGTTATACAAAAAATCGTAATTCTGCTATTATATCTACCGATTTTACTGCTATAGCCGTCATGTTCGAAATAGAGACAGAAATAGGGAGAAACAGCAGTCGCCAGGCCAGGTCGTTCACGGCCGATTGATCAACTCTATCCTACCTAGATACGAGCTCCCCTCAAGCAATATTTACGAGTTAGCTAAGCTATCCAGAATCACCAAAAACACGACGTTAATTACGGCTGTTCTGTTCATGTTATTATTATTCATTTATGTGCTGTCAATGATACATCAGTGACACGTGAGGGGGGATGGGCATGGCCAGCGACCGTTGGGCGCCGGGGCTCCCTCTTCCCCCAACTCAAGCAAGATCAACTGCGGCGGTTACGGTATATATATATATACATATATATATATATATATATATATATATATATACATATATATAATGGCAGACAATTTCGTCTGAATGTACATCATTTCAGAGCGAACGTGATGTGATTAATTGAATAGTATACATGTAGTAAGCTATTTCATATATGTATTATATTACTTTTTATGTTAGCTTCCTTGGAGGGAACAATTGTCTTTGCATAAGCATGTAGTCGCGGGTTCTCTAACCCAGAGTTAGCCCTAGCTCGACAATGTTTATGACACTATTATTACGTTATTGTTGTCGTTATTATTAAATGATGCCATGTTAGGTCACATTTCAACACTTCTACCTAGTTAGAGGAAAATTCTTATCGAGAGATATTTCGCTCTACTTTCTTCTCACTTTCGATAGGAGAGGGATATAGATAATAATAGTAAGGGGTGACACAATTCAAATACTGCTAACAATTGTAATCAGAGCTACGACTAGAACCGGGCGACGCTGATGACGTTACGAAAGTTCTAAATGCGACGCGAGTTGCTACCGACCAGTGTCCGTACCTTTTCGTACTCGCTTCGCAGACGGAGAGACAGAAGAGAACAAAAAAGACGAAAATAAAGAAGAAGGTGAACTGGAGATGAAGGTATAGTAGGAAGAGGAAGAGGGGCAGGGTGGGCCAATGAGAGTTACTACGAAGTGGCTGCTACGCCAAGTGGCAGACTGGCAATTCCTGTGTAGCGATTTCCAAAGCAGACGCAAATATTTATTTACGCGCATTTTATATATATATATATATATATATATATATATATATATATATATATATTAATAATAATAATAATAATAATTTATTATTATTATTATTTTAGTTATAACAATTGTGAGGTATGAACGTTTAAGCCAGGCCTGCTTTGTTCCCTTGTCAGTACATTGCGCCTATGATTGAGGCCATGTTCCCTCTACAAACGGCCAAAGACATCATCTGTCTCAAAAACATGGCCTCGCGTCGATCACCCGTAACGTCTTCTATGCGTTTTCCGATATCTTTCAGGATTTTCGCTGTACCTGTGCTGATGGGGCCAAGTGTCTCCAATGCAATGGGCACAAAGTGGTAACTTCTTGATAGCTCGAGATACTTCCTTCGTTTTTCAGAATCCGCGCGCTCTGCTACCCATCCAGACTCGACTGCGCTGTGACATAAATACAACAAGGCTGCCGTATAGCCGTATATATATATATATATATATATAAAAACATATCAATATCTGCTGTTATTAGGTCTAATCATGACAGAAGGTGCCGTCGGTTGTTCACCTGCTATAACAACAACAGCCACAACAAAAACAACCACAACCACAACAACAGCCACAACAACAGCAGGGGCGGCGTCGGTTGACGCTGGGTGGCTGACTGACTGGCTAGCTAGCGGGTAGACGCTGCCGCCTCGAGTCAAGTGAGGACTACGTGATGACTCTGCGCGAGGCGCACGGTGAGTCGGCTACCGTTAATGATGGTAGTGCTGCTGCTGCTGTTGGTGCCGCCTCTTGCTGGTCTGGTCGACGGACGAGAAAAAGAATGAACGACGAAGAATCCCGGCGCAAAACTGGCCGCGTGGGCGGCGGGCAGTGGGCGAACGAACAGGCGGATGATCCGCGAACCACACCGCCGATGCGCCAATGAGCCAACGCGCACAAGACGCAGCAAAACCACACTAACTTCATCACGTCATCGAGGATGAAACCTCCTTGATTTACCCCACCACCACCCCCCCCCCCCCGTCCCCCGCCGCGCTGCTCCATTTCTCCCTCCTGTCTACTACACCTAGCATCGTCTTAACCGATGTCTTTGTTACAACTATTTCACAACCTAGTTTGCCTCGCGCTCTTCTCTCTCTCCTTCTTGTTTCACTTTGCCATACTTTCCATCTGGCTCAATGAGAACAAAGGGATAGAAAGCAATATATATATATATATATATATATATATATATATATATATATATATATATAAAATAGCAATTCGGTGCTTTGAATAGATTGTAAACCAATTTTGACTCATCAGTGGTGTTACGGTGGATATTATGTTGGGTATAATTATACAAACAACATATATATATATATATATATATATAAATATATATATATAGATATTATGTTGGGTATAATTATACAAACAACATATATATATATATATATATATATAAATATATATATATATATATATATATATATATACATAAATATATATATATATATATATATATATATATATATAATATATATATAAATATATATATATATATATATATATATATATATATGCATGTCACAGCTTCAAGCACGGTGACACCATGCCTACAACGCACATCAGTCAGGCCCTGTCATCCTCGGCGATGACATAACGGGGCCGTAATGACGCCACGCCTATGCGACTCGATGAGATAATCATAATCGTAATGATGTTATCATCATCATCATCATCCCAGTATCGCACAGCGAGCGAGTTGCGATTTAATCCACCGAGCCGAGCCAGTGGACTTCGCCGGCCTGTTAAAGTGGCCTAGCCTCACCTAGGCCAGCCTAGCATAGTCGTGCGGTCGATCGGTAGATAGAGAGGTTGATAAGCAAAGGCTTATAGGCAAACGGTTATAATCATGCTACCTCGCATAGTGAAACCATGTTTGTTCACCGAACTAGGTGCGCTCTCGAATGCGCCAGCGGGAGTAACAGCTACAGTTCCACCACCAGCAGAGGCAGTAGCAGCAGCAGCAATACCAGCCATGGGAAAGCTGCACAACACCAACGTGGGCAACCCGGTATTCGCCCGCGGTCGCACTGACGTATGTCCCATAATATCAAGGTTTATTACACATCCTTTATCCTATGTATGTCCCATATAACGAAGGACATCGAATGCGCAATTGTCTGTTGATTGCTGGCCGCAAAATATAGCCGCATCACCTAAACACCTGTCGCAAATGTTGCCGCTTTTTGTTAGAGAAAGAAGAAAGAAAACAATAAACGAAAAAAAAACGACAAAATCGAAAGAGCTAGATAAAATCGACGAACAGACCTTTCTCTCTTTCTCTCGCTGATCTCCTGATCTCGCGCGGTCTCTCTATCTCTCGCAGTTCTGAGATTCAGTTTGTTTTTAATTAAGCTTTACACAAAGAAAAACAAAATTATATATATATATATATATATATATATATATATATATATATATATATATATATATATATATATATATATATATGTATACGCACTAGAAAAAATCCCGCGACAGGCTTTAGAGTGAGAGTGGTGACAGCCATCTTTTTACTCCATCTAGTCGTCGACCTGATATATATATATATATATATATATTATCCACCATTCGAGTGTACAGCAGGTGAGCGCAGTGTAACTTAATGCAACGTCAAAACGAACTCGATGCTGAGGGGAAGAGGCGTCTAGCGCGCAATTCGAGTAGCCTGGGCGATCAATCAAATGATCCGAGAATGCAGCTGATACGAGGAAACGAAAAAGTCTCTTTTTTCGCACCTATGTACTAGTGCGACACAGGCCGAACCCGTAGGAGAGTAGAGAGGTGGCTGATTCCCGACGAACTCCTCTCTCCACTGCCTCTCACTTCCTTCTACAAAAAAGGATTGGTGTAGCCTTACCGAACAAGATCTAAGTCGTCATTCTAAGGGTAGTAGTACGATAATACAAGCAAGGCACGAGTAAATGATATTTGTCATAGTAATGGGGATACTAGTCAACATAGTCCGGCCGTAATATTTATTACGATCATGTTTTAGTATTCGCCATTTTTACGCGGGCCTGCTCAGAACGGTCACACACACCGCGACGTAGAGCTCCCGTCTAGTAACCACCCTATACAAATATATGTGTACGTTCATACGTATATATATATATATAAAACTGAGGCGTAGAATACTTTCTTCATCCTTGATTGGCAAATCGGGTTAGCATTTTTCTGCTGGGAACCGTTCAAATACGTTTAGTACGAACACGCAAAGGTGGCCAACAAAGTTAAGACAAAATGATGGCATATAATATTCCCTCTGATAAACATTGAAATGGTCTATACGGGTGAATCGTGGAGAGTCGCGTATAGACAACTCACGCGTAGAGGTTTTAACCTAGTTTAACATTTGCCACACATTTGCAACAAACGTCTCCTCCCATAACCCTAATAACCAGCCAAATAAGACTCCTATTCTACTCTTGTTTCAGTCTATATATACGCAAATTTTGCTAGTATGCGAGACATACATACTGTTCTTATTTTCATTAATAAGAAACACCTAAACTTGGATAAAGTATAGTCTGGGACGGTCACGCCGTAATATTGAGATATCTATCACTGACTAAATCCGCCGTAAAAAGTTTTCAACATTTCATGCATAACTTTTTAAAAGTAAATCCGAATCGAGCTAGCTAGCGACCGAAACGTCTAGGCCATTTCCGGTACACGATATCAGATTACGCATAACACAATATAACTTTAGCAGCATTACATGCATCATTTAAATTAGGTCTACGAATTTGAGATTGATAGAAAGAAATAGCACTTAACAATTATTAGTAAAAAATAAACTCAATACTTTCTTCCGCTGCAACTATTACTATTCGTATTACTTTCATGTTTTACTAACTTATCATACAGAAGTACATCAAGTTTTTACCCTGAGTGATTCCTTCGTGCTCCTGTTATATATATATATATATATATATATATATATATATATATATATATATAATGTAAGACTAACACTTCATTCAAAACCTTTGTTTTTCTCTCACAGGAACAAAAATGCTGGGTAGTGTGGAACTCTCAAACCCACTAAAAACCTGGTGGTTTCCTAACCTACGTGACCTACATGATGAGACAAAATCAGAGACATGTGTCGACCTCTATCGTCCTGATTTTCACCATATAAGTCTGGACACTGCCATCACCGGTGAGAACTTGGGTTAGATGCTACGTAGTTTACACGTACTCGCATCGGTACCATTTCACGAGATCTGGGATTATTGACCTTGTGTACACGTGTATACGTGTTTTGTGAAAACTCACTAAATTTCTAAGGTAATATTGGATACCAAAACAAAATGTGATTAGCAAAAACATTTTAATAACATTCATCCATTTTGATTTGAGAAGGATCTCTAGTTATTAGGCGGTCCGTCATACTTTTTGCAACATACGTTGCTTTTGAGCCAGTGCGAACGGGTGTACGTCTTTCAGCAGACCTTGCAGTGAGGTTGGCGCAACCCCAGTCGCGTATACCAAACGCGCTATATATATATATATATATATATATATATATAAAACGGTGTTCTTGTCACCCCCGCTCGTTCGCGCATAAGGCGCGTTTTTGATTAGACAGTTTTTGTCCGGCACGAATCCACTTCATGAATATACATATATATATATATATATATATATATATACGTAGCACCGATTACTAGGACGGTTAGCCGAAACAGAAACGCGGCGAAGAGCCTATTCGCTGTTTAATTGCCAACAAAAATTGCCATCAAAACATCTCTTCAATTGCTTATCTGGGAGCGGGAACGATGACTATATGCATTTTTCTTTTCTTGCAATGACGATTCGCTTCCTCCTTGTATTCATTCGACTTTATTTGGTGCTTCCTGCGCCGTCGCTTCCTGCGTGTTTTCGCTTTCCCTCTTTATTCTTATATATATATATATATATATATGTATATATATATATATATATATATATATATATGTGTGTATATATATATATATATATATATATATATATATATATATATAATTCTTGTATATATATATATATATATATATATATTATTCTTGTATATATATATATATATATAGTGATTAATAAATCGGTCTGGACTTCGGTGCTTCGTGCGGGCGGACGACGAGTAAAAAGCGCTCTGGCCCCGGTCCGATTCGCACATTCGCGAACAACTAATGCGACTTCAGACAGAATAATAATAGTACGAATGCAAGTAGTAGTAGTAGTAGTCGTGGTAGTAAGAATCATCATAATATTCGCCGTCATAGTAACTACGGGCCAGAAAGTTCTGCACGAACGTGCAGAAGTCGCGAAGACGAAGGCACAGAGAAAGCGGTGGCAAACGCAGCAGAAGCAATAGAATAGAATAGATAGAAGCAGAAACGAGCAACAACACGTCGAAGGGTACAAACGGACGCTAGGGAAAGAGAAACGAAAGCAAGCAAATAGGAGACAACACGAAAGAGAGGATGAGAATGAATATCCCACATGTGGGTCAGTTGCTTCTCTGACCGTAAGACCTAGACAAAGGCATCACCACCACCACGACCACCACCATCATCCTCTTGGAAAGGGACGACACCACCACAATGGAACGCAACAAAGAGTTTCTCAGTGAGTCGCACCCGCGGCGCGTCAATCACCCCGCGACCCCCCGACACCCCCCCGAGACACAACCCCACCCCGTTCGCTGCTAGTCGCAAGGAGAGGTTGAGGAGGATCGATCGCGCGCCCTGGATCACCCGTCGTCAACAGAAACGACGGCCAATAAAGAGCCCGGCGGTTGGTAGCACTGGACTTGTCTTGAGCAGAGATCTTCTTGCAGAAGCAGCAGCAGCAGCAGTAAACGCAACAGTAGCAGCAGGGGTGCGAGACTTTTTTATGCTGGTGGTCGGAACCGAACAGGTTCCCTTCGGCGTCTGCTGCTTTAGTTGGCTCTGGCTAGCTTGGGTAGCTTGTCGCCTTGTTTGCTGTCCGGCTGTCTACCTGTCTCGGTACCCTGGTACTGACCATGTATATATATATATATATATATATATATATATATATATATAAAGTCTATGCAACACGTTCTTCCAGAGAAGACGTAACATGACGGGTGGTGAAATGAGCAGAAGGAGAGCCGACAAAAAATTCAATATATGGTGGTCCATCAAATATCTATAGCGGGTGCTATGAGGTAAGAGTCTGTTCATGCTTTAGAACTTGTTGTGTTAATATTCTTATTTAACGATTGTGAAATTAGGTGAAACTTTAATGAAGCTATTAATCTAATAATAATAGGAATAAGAAAAACTCACCCACTTGCATCCTACAGCCATACGACTCAGCCCAATGTTCGTAATAGATCCCATCAGGACTACTACTCTCCTTTTTAGGTAACCCGCGCAAGATCTGCACCACTTCTTCCACCGTAAACGGCTAGAAACTAAATTCACGTAGTGCTGCTCCAAATTGAGTGGTTGCTCAATAACTGGGTTCGGCACGGGGACGTTTGCATCGAGCAAACGGACATTAAAGTGCTGCCGCAACTGCTCCTTTGTCATGGTATGCATACTTCCGTTCAGCCAGCGAACAGCGATGTAGACATGGGGTTCGCGCTCCGCTCTCTCTCAAGCATACGAAACTTCTCCTCCTCATCATACCGGCGCCTATTCTCCACAAGCAGTTTTTTGGGGCTTGCTCTGTGTTGACGAGACAGATCGCCCTAGGGTCAGCAACGATCGACTATTGATAGACTAAAGATTAGCCTATAGGCCAGCCGTACGAGATCACAGGGGATCCACGCAAACACAAGTTCCTGGGACAGATGCGGCTGTTAGTTACTTGTGGGAAAACTCTGCATTCGTAGTGCGTCATAGAGTGAGAACGCAAAAGAACCTAAAAAGGATCTACTATTGCGTTATGGGGTGAGCTAGTGAACAATGAAGGTCAAGCAGGTTATTATTATTATTATTGTTGTTGTTGTTGTTGTTGTTGTAAAGGCTGGCCTCAGCGCAGTCCTCGACAGGCAGACTTGCAGACCGAATCGATAACCGAAAATAAATCAGTGACGATAGCAATGCCAGAAAAAGCACGATCCTATATGCAGCAACAGCAGCAATAAAAACAGAAACGCCGAAAAATCCAACCCCCTATAAAACAACAGTCTTAACCACAGCTACAAAAACAGTGGCGATAAGCGTACTGGTATAATAATAATTAGGGTCAGCACGGCTCTAATTCGACGTCGTAGCGTTTCACTCGACTGCCACTAAGGGAGTATCACTCAGTGGCTCACTCAGAACCCAGCCACTATTATTCCAAAATTCGAACTGCTGCATCTGCGAGACCCGTGGAGGCAACGGCTTGGGTGTTGTCAAATTGTCATGTTGTCCAGCCGAAGTGACGAACTGGACCATGGGCAAATGATTCATGGTTGTCTTGACGCTGATTGACTTCCCCCTCTATATATATATATATATATATATATATATATATATATATATAGATCCGCACTTCCCGCTCATTTCCCGTTCGGTACTTCGTCACGCACACGTCCACCTAGACGTGTTCGATCGAAAATTACAGGCTAGAAGAGCAAGGTCCCCCAAGAGATCTTACTGACACTGGCCACCAAGCGACAAGTCGCCGAAAATAACTTTAGTGTTGTTTGCAAAAATTGCACCAACCTTTTTGGTCATCTAGCATTAGCAGTAATAGTAGTAGTAGTAGTAGTGGTTCACTCAATAAAATAATCTGTCTGCACAACTTGACAGAAAAGGTCACATGCCCTCGCAGCTAAGTACAACTGTATCAGCTCGAAGCTAGCGAGAAAATCTGACACATGTTACATACGTTGCCTTGCTACTTAATAACACGCCTATTTATACCATTTATACACGTAACCACAGCCATAGCTCTGAGAGCAGAGCAGCAATTCTGGGGCGGAAGGTAGTTTTTCCTTCGTAGTTTCTCCTCTGTCTTGTTTGGTCGCGAACTAACAAATGAACTCATGAACACCACAGGACCAACGTCACATCTGAGTGTATGACAAACGCACGATGATGGCCGGACACGAGTTTTGTCAAGGGCAACCCTCAGCGGCGTTATCAAGTCCAAAACCTTTCTTTCAATCCTTGAATGATGCGGCGTTCATTCAACGTTTTTTTTTAAAGTGCATAACTGCTGCTGTTGCTGATAGAGAATCTGAGAGAAAGCGGCAAAACTAAAACGTTTCGACGCTGTAGCATTGCCGTAAAATTTTGCACTTGACACATGCAACAATTGCTTACCAACCTGTGGTTGGGTATATCGGCAAGTGGAGTATATATATGTATGTATATATATATATATATATATATATATATATATATACCCGACCGATAACCGAGCAAAATGGCTTAGCGGCAAAGCCTTTGCCTTGCATTCGGGAGAACTGGGTTCGAGACACAGACCGGCCACTCTTAAATTGGTTTGCATGGTTTCCAATTTTGACAAGGTAAATGCCAGAGTGGATTGAAAATTAGCAATGACGTGAAAAAATCGCAAAAACCGGCATTAGCCTTACGAAAAAAAAAATTATATATATATATATATATATATATATACACACAGGTATATGTGTGGTACTGCTACTCTATGTCGAAATAACGACGGAACAACAGAGTGAAACAAAACAAGGAGGCAGGTCACCACCACCTGCAATGGAGCGCCGTGTAAAAACCAGTGGACATATGCGCGACACAAGTGGCCACGAAATAAACAATCGTCTCGTCGAACGAGTTTTGGCGTCGACTTGCTTTGTCGGCCCGCAGCGAACTGCAGTCGGCGGTCCTGCTAACGTAGTCTAGGTCCGTCCAGGTCGCTTCGATGTCCTCGCTGCTACTGCTGCGTTGGCTGGCTGGCTGGCTGGTTGCTTGCTGAATGGTCAGAAAAGTTCCTGACACTGCTCAGGAGTCGCGATCGCAAATCAACCCCCGCCACAGTTGCTGTGGCCAAGTATCTTAACATTGTGCGCCTAACGGCCGCAGACGTCAATCCGGCTCAGTCCTGACGGTCAAACCGACCACGGCCCAAAAAAAAACAGATACATACGTACGTTCACACATACATAAGGACAGGCCGGCAGACAGATAGATATACACATGCATAGAAACAAATAACAGCGCAACAACAACAACAACAACAACAACAACAACAACAACAACCACAACAACAAGAGCAGCAGCAGCAACAACAACCACAACAACAAGAGCAGCAGCAACAACAACAACAACAACAGCAGCAGCCAGCAGCTGCAACAACAACAACAGCAGCAGCAACAACAACAACGCAACAACCATAACGCAGCAACCGAAACATACATCCACGGCAGTGAAGGAAGCTAGACTACATTTCAAGTAATCTAGTTCCTAGACGACAGTACCCAAAGCGACGCCAAAAGGAAGAAGGTAGGGCAACCGCGCCACAATAAAACAGAAGCTGCCACCAGGCTTCAGGCGGGCAGAGAAAAAAGAAAGACAGAGGCGGCAACTGTGTAACAGCTACATTCAAAATTTAGTAACTGTATCTGTGAAACGTGACAACATCAACAAGAACAAAAATAACAACAACAACAGAAAAAAGAAGTAAAAAACAAACGCATGCAGAATCCAGACGAGAACGGAAGATTGCAGTTGCTGCAGACTACTGGACCTCTGGCTGTATCGCGCTGGTAGTATCCAGAGAGTTGGTTGGTGCCAAGGCAAACTTTTGGCAGCTTGACAACAAAGACGCCGACGACAGCGACAACTGTGATTATGGTCATGATGAAACCACGGCAGCAAGAATAGCAACAACCGCGACAGCCACAGCAAACGACGCACGGCAAAAAACCTATTACATTACCAACGAGTTCAGCAATGGCGTTTTCCGAAAAACAACGCAAAGCAGAACAATAGCAAAGCCAATTCAACCATCTCAAAATAACAACTACAGTAACAGCAGAAACAGCAACAAAAACAACAACAACGACAACAACAGCAGCGGCAGCAATACCAGCGACGACGACGACAACAACAACAGTAGTAATTAACCGCGCATAATTAACCAACAGCTACAACACCCCTGGATCACCACGACCCTCTTTGACTAACGACTACTAATTTGACAGCCAGTCTCAGCGAGCATCATGTAGAGCTGAAACCAGGTGAATTCACACCTGCGACCTGAATTGAAGCTCTCGACGCTAAGGGCTTAAGATCTTAGGACTTGCTGCCCGACAGGATCCCGTCATGACCATAAAAAGCTCCGATAGGCCATTCATGGGATTGCATGTGAGTGTGCAGGGCCATCACAGCACGCAACTTCTCTGGAAAAATGCGCTGCCGTAAAACATCGCGAACTGGAGGCCCAGTTCTCAATCGTCGACCTCAATTATAGAAGTCGTTATCTGGACGGTGCCACAACTTACTTGGTTCGAGTTAGAATTACTTAAACTACAAGTGAAACTTGCTTAAATCAAGTAAGAAAATGTTTTGTAAAACCCCCCACATTAATGTCTACATTAGACGGCTGTACAACGTACTGGTAATAGGCAAGTTGTTGTACCTTCCGTATCGGATGCTACCAAAAGTATACCTTAGCTTACCGGGAATACAACATTGATTTTATTCAATAATTGCACATTTGCACACTAAGGCAGTGCCCGCCTCAAGGACCGCCGCTTAGGTACAGCGCGCAGCAAATACTGCCCACTGGTTCTTTGACATTAGCGTGTCATTTTTTAACATTTTAGGCCAGCAAATAGCAGGTAACTATATCTTTTTTGCCTGGTGTCTGGCCAAGTAGATCAATCGAAATGGTTCTCGTCACTTTTCCATGTGCCTTACGACATGGAAGTTAGTACAACAAAGTCGCTATGTATACGTTTTATAGCTATCATCCCACCCTTCCAAATTGTCAACAAGAAAGTTTTATTTTATAAAATATAGGTTAAAATAAGACTTGGTTGTTCTTACATCGACTGCAATGTCAAAAAGTCAGGCCATTTTGAAGGATATGTGATGGTGGTTGTCGAACGGCCCTTAACCTAGTAAACCACAGAGTTTGACATTTACTACAACACGTTCGCTTGTGATAAACAAAATTTCATCATCCTCTAAAGCTAGGCGCCGCTAGCCTAAACCAGCCGCAGTCGATCTGTCTGCTGCAAAATCGATCCGCAAATCATGGCATAGCTGAGCACAGGGTGCACCATACTCTACCGTACACAGAGCTATGTACTAAACAGTAACGTTTTCGGGCAGACCCTCAGCCAAGATTTAACGTCCACGGAACTGTTTTTCACATTGCTTCATAGACGGACCCCCATAAATACAAATCAGTGCAACGGTAGGGCTAGAACCCGCGCACCTATCTAGTGTCTCCTCTGGTTGCGAGGCGCAGACTTAAGCCACCACGCCACCGGGCTCGACACAGCGCTATGTACTACACCAGTGGGTTGGTAGCAGGGATGGGGGGGGGGGGGGGCTGACTCAATCGGCTATGTACAAGCAGGCGAACGAAACCGTAACCCCTGCTGGTAGATCACTTACTGACCTCGAACGCCGCTATGATTATTGTTATGGGACGTGTCTGAGGTGCGTGTCTGTCTGTCTAACTTGATTCCACGGACTGCCCCCTGGTGACGTGGTCGTCGACTCCCACTAGACGCCATGGCGCCATATCTCTATGATCGTGGCCGGGGGGGGGGGAGGGGGGCAGAGTGGGGCGTGTCGCAAAGTGCGGCCAACGCAACGTCACTAATATCTCCCATAAACGAACCACCAAAAAAGGTTGCCACCTCTATAGCCTTGCTATTTTCATCGAGAATAGCATTATGAATAACAGTGACAATAATAACACGTGGAAGACCGGCACGCCAGTCATGCGTGCCAAAGGAAGAATGGGGCGAATGCCCGTGCCGCGGTCATCTGCCAATTGTACTGTGACTCAAACGATTACATGTCACACGCAACCATGGTAGTAATCTCCATATTTGAACGCCATCAGCGATCACATAGAAATATGTATACACACATATGGTTATAAAGACAACAATTCATATATATATATATATATATACATATATATATTGTATATCGAAACATAGGCTCAGTGATAGGCCGCTGACCTCCACAAAGTTGATAACTTTACAAACATCACTGAATATGGTTGGGACGCGTCCGCCAAGAACTCCATGATCTAGACACCAAACATTGAGAAAGGACCGAAAGAGTCAACCAATTCCTTTATGCAAACACAAGAAGTGGAGATCCTAAGGGATCACCTTGCTGAAGACCTGTCTGCGACAAGGTAACATCCTGACTGAAGTGAGCAGATCCCTATGTCATCTCATCTACCGCCTTAGCAACGACATCAGTTAGTTTTCGAGACGTGCACGGGGCCTTATAAAGTCCAGGCCTGCCGCAGAGCTCTTGCAAAAAATCTTCATAGCGCTCATCATTTTGTCACGCCAAGTTAAAGAAGGTATCTTAGCCACAAGGGGTATCGGTGTTGTCTTCGATCTATATTCCGGGAAGCTTGCGTGTGTTTGGTACGGACAGCATCCGTGATATTGTTGAATGAGGCGAGCGTCTTAATAGCTCTGGACGGTTCTGAACAACCTGGCGGTAGGTGTCAACCTTCCAACGGCATGACCTTCACTTGTCTGCTGACAAAACCCCTCCAGCCTTCAGGCATCCATCGACAAGGTCGTTGCTCCTTGCCATCAGGCCCGTCTTCATGGTCATCATAATTTGGCTAGTTGTTTAGGTGTTGTCCTCAAATGCTATGCACAGGTGCACATACGTTTGCAAATCACTTCCTGCCCTTTGCATTGTAGCTGTAAAGTTGCAGTAAATGTCATTATATGATTATAGCTTTCACAACACAAATACAAGTATCTGAAAAGAAAGGGCGGGAAGGGGGGTGAAGGAAAGTGAATCGTGGGCACGTCTTGCATTGTGGAATGAACATACATTGTGGCGCAGCAATAAAGACTATAACGAAGCAATATATATATAATGTGAAACGACTGCAACAACGCCATCATCATCATCATTATTATTGTCACTTGTCAATGCCTTCGTCATCCATAGCTTATGCGACGTTTTGTTGCCAGTCACCGAGGCAACGAGACAGTAAGAAGGTAGTGCTGATAATGCAGGGGTTCAGCCCGGTTTGCGGTGGGGCAACAAGGAGGTGGACGAGGACCTAAAGAAGAAGGACGAGCCTCTGGCCTTCAGTGGATTTCGTGTCTGTGCAACGTGTAAGCGGCCGGATCGGAAAAATGCTACCGCCCCTCGCAACAACAACAACAGCAGCAGCAGTAGGAGCATCGGCTACTGCATGACGCTCCCATTGAGGGATCGGCTTCATGTCGTTGCTCCTTCAGTGTCGTGGGCGGTTCCCCGGACGCCCACGGCTCCGTCGGTCGCAAACGCACCGGATTTGTCGCAAACACGCCGGATTTGCCGAAAACACACCGGTGCATTTCGTGCAGATGCCGTATTCCCATTGTCGTCACTCGTCGCGCCTTTATAACCAAACATCTGCCGGACACATGCGCACTGCCGTCATTGTTTCTCCCAGCTGGTTTGGTCTTCCACCTATCTTTGTGTTATCTAAGGTCTCTTTTTTGTGTTTCACTTTTTTCCCGTTCTCTATCCGTCTGTCTCGTCTTGTACGCAGCTCCCCGCCCTCTCCGCGCCGCGCCACACCCACTGCACATGTGCTGTGCAGATACATGCATCGTGCACATACAGCGTGTACATGTGACGTGCATGTACACATGCATTATGCACATACAGCGAACATACACAAGTTTGTCACATGAGCGTGGTCGCGGCGCAGCGATATTTCCTAGAGCTGTCGAGCGCTTTTAGCGCTTATAGCAGGCCAGGTAGACATATTAGTAGTGGGAATCAGAGAGAGAGTGGTACAATTATCAAGAAGACGGTTAGGGTAGTCTCTGCTTGATCGGCTTTGTATATGGATATATACTCACAAAAGCATGCATACACTCAGACCGTCTACTGGCTGAACAAGACTGCAGATATATATATATATATATATATATATATATATATATATATATATATATATATGTACGTATCTGCAGTCTTGTTTTATATATATATATAGGGACTTACAGCCATAACGCACATCCCTATCGGCGTGCATTTCTACATTACCGCAACAGAAAATGAAAGAGAACCAGAAACGTGAGGCGAAGCCAAAAGTAAACGTGGAGCCTGAAAAAATCGTAAAACGCACAAAAAAAAAGAAATGCAAGAAAACAACTTCATCTACACTGGCAAAACATCACGGCGACAACAACGAAGTCGACATGGTTCATGACAATCATGCGCTGCCAACGGCTGCTGCTGCAACAGCAACAACAACGGCAACAACAACAATAACAACAACAATAACAACAACAACAACCTCTCGATAGAACTAAAACCTTTGTCTCGATTGTCATCGTCTTCATCTCGTTTTACTCTTTTCTCTCTTCCCCCCCTCTCCCCGTCCCCTCCTACGAGTTAAAGCGGCTCCGATGGCGCTCATGAAAACGACAATGATGACGTTGAGTTGTCGAGCCATCATACTTGAGACCTGCGGACACCTCTTTTAGGAGCTCTTGCAACACGGCCGCCAGTGTGCGTAAGTAGCAGCGTGCGTTTCTTCCCAGAAATGAAGCCTGTGCTTTGTGTATATATATATATATATAGAGAGAGAGAGAGAGAGAGAGAGAGAGAGGGGGAGAAAGATAGAAGGAGGGATACCGATATATATATATATATGTCATTATTCTGAGTCACCAAACCTCGTGTGATTTCTTCTGTACCACCGAAGCTTTGTCCATGTCACCATTTGCAGAAGAGAGTCTACATCCAGCTTAGCGCAGTGGTAGTAAAATGAATAGTCGAAGTGGTAGAACCTTCATATTTCTAGACAGCTTTTTCGCTACTACTTTGACAAATTGTAGTAGCCGCTGTTGGAGACGTGACGCTAGACTTGGCCTAGCCTCACGACGGTGTCGCATAACATATTTATATATATATATATATATATATATATATATATATATATATATATATATATATATATATATATATATATATATATATATATATACATATATATATATATATATATATATATATATATATATATATATATATATATATATACATAAATATATATATATATATAACAGCAGCCTGTTTCCGTTTACTTCATTAGACTCCCAAATATGATCCACGCGTCCACACAATTAAAAAGAGTGTCGAGCAGCGTAGAGCAATTGTGGACAGATTCGCTCTACGATTCTAATTACGTGTCTTATCTCGTGACAGTTGATACACGTTTTGATTGATTTGGTTTGATACATACTGAACAACCACCGGTGCTAATCAACCACTTGTACTCTATCCAGCGCAGTAGTCGTCACTGGATAAAGTCGGAAATGATCAAACTGTGCGTTATGCAGTGCGCGATAAGGCGCTGGAATCTGAGGACCTGCTGCGACAGGCCGAAATCACAAGACGAAATAATCATATGTGTGTTATTGATTATCACAAGCCGAAATAAACATATATGTGTACGATATTGTGACTTAGTCTATTACTACAATAGCTTTACTATAATTACGCAGCGTTACTCCGACGACCGCCGCCATCACAGCAAGCTTTACTTTTGCTTTTCTGGTGCTAACATTACGTCGCCAGAAAGCGATGGGTTATTAGTTCTGATCAACAAATATAGATAATGGTTACATGAATGCTATGTAAATGTGTGCTTTCTCTGTACGCGCAATACTGTAGACCAACGATCGGTTAATAAAGCTAAATACGTTATATGAACGCTATGAACGCTAGCATTCGCCAGCGGCAGGCAGCCATCTGCTCCTTAAGCAAAGATACAAATGACTTAATAGGGGACGACTCTCATTCAAGGCCACTCTCCGAAAGAGGAACCCGGAGGCAGAACAATGACAGGATGGGCGTCGCCCCTGCTGACTCGTGAGCGAAGTTAGCTCAACGAAAAGTTAACGCGTTGCAGCAACTCCTTCAGAATTCGTGTGCTCAAGGATTTGCCCAAAAAAGAACCAAAACAGAAACAATTCCATATTCGTTCATACTCTCTCTCTCCCTCTCTCTCTATACAAAGACAACAAAATAGGAGAGAACGAGAAAAAGAAAGACATACACAGAGAACATGTTCTTCAAGTACCGAAAGTTTACCGCGAAAGAGTTGCGTGCGCAATTGCCGTTCTGGTCGAGGCCAGGAAAGCAGATTTCCCTGGCTACGTCGGCAACAACAAAAACTAGTGGTCAACGACAGAACACTACAATAGCAATCAATCAGTCAACCAATCTACACCAATTCCTGACAAATCCGACTTCAATTAAAACGTGTTATGTTTTTAATTAGTTGACAAAACTTGGCAGTGCGAGCTAGCAAAAGTGAGAGTGAAGGTATATAATTAGGTGTTTCGTTGTTGCTGCTTCCACCGCTGATTCTTTGACAATGCTGCTGCTGTTCCAATATCTATATATATATATATATATATATATATATATATATATATATGTTTTTTTTTATATATTATGTATTATATTTTATATTATATATATTATTATAATATATATATATATATATATATATATATATATATATATATATATATATATATATATATATATATATTTATATATTTTTTTTTGCCCGGCAAGAGTAGATACAAATGACACAGAGCAGCAACTTGAACGTGACGCGATCATCAACGGTGTGACGGAACAACATTCCTTCGAAAGTTCAGACGTCATCCGAGTGAGGACGTGAGGACGATAACCTCAGCGAGATGAGTTCACTCTGTACTTCGAGATGAGAGATTAGACTAGGCTAAACAACCGCCTACACTATTTTAAGTTAAAAAACAAAGTAAGTAAGTAAGTAAGTAAGGTTAGTTGTCGAAGTACTTATCACCCACGAGCTGAACTAGAGCGTACATTAGCCATTCCTTCCCCTCTCCTGTGCAATTTACGTATTCAATTGCAATCGTATTATTGCTAAAGCACGCATCCATTCCAAGTCAAAATTACGTGTATGTTTTAAATACATATTTTTTTAAATTGATAGATTTGAATTATTGATCAGTGATCTCTTCCTTCTCCATACGGCTGAACACGTGGCTGGGTGGATCGGGGCCTCCCACGTGGAAATGATATGCACGAGTGGTGGTGGGTCGATCCATAGATTCGTCGGTCAATCAGAGTGGACATCAGTCGTGGCGAAAACACGTGTGGGGCGAAAACACGATGGACAATGGCCACAATGGTGGCGAATACAGAGATACACAGAGTACGAACACGTATGAACAAATCACGAACATTTGACTAGAAACTACTCAGGCAGGCCGTAAATGCACACACAGTCAGGAAGAAAGACACGCAGACCTCCTATAGTAGTCGTGGTAGGATAGTTGTAGTAGTAGTGGTAGTAGTAGTAGTTGAAAATATGGCAGAAGCTTGAGCAGACGCTATATAAATATAAATATGTATGTATATATATATATATATATATATATATATATATATATATATATATTGCAGAGGTAATCATCCTACCCACTCGGGCCGTCGGAACGGTGGAAAACGAAGAAGCGCGCTGGGTCGCGGCAACGTGATGAGTCGGGCTGAATCGGCCGTTGTCACCATTCAGTGGCAGACAAACAAATTCAAAAATTCCACCACAGCCGCTGTTTTTCTAACTTGTCAATTGTGACGTATACTAAATAGATATTGAGCGGGTAGTCTTTACATATATATATATATATTTTTATTTTCTTCAAATCACTTATTATTTGTTTTACTTTTCATATATATATATATATATATATATATATATATATATATATATATATATATATATATATATATATATATGTTTTTCTTTTTTTAATACAACTCAAAAAGCACACGTAGCAAAACAGAAGCGGGACAAGAAAAGATAGAAAAATCTCCTAAGTGAAGCCAATAGTAAACAATTCAGCGGATCGCCATGCTTAGATGATTTGAAAACCTATCTTTCTGCATGCCTTATTGCCTCGATACGATCAATGATTGCCGAAGTGTTCGATTGTTCGATGTTACATAGGCTGCAGTCAACTTAGGACGCATCGGCTGCAAACTCTCTCGAAGTTCGAACGTCTCAGGCGGGCATCGACAATGTAAATGGTGTCTTTCTGCCACTCGATCTACTGGACGGCGGCTGATTTTACATACTTTATTTGATCTCTTACATATTTTTTTTTATTTTACCTTATTTGACGTTCGACTGCCTCTTTTGCTATAGCTCTCATGCAGGTAACGCGGGTGAAAGTGGGAAGGATATCAAAATACCCCCTAACGATACTTGTAACATTCAAAAGCAGTACTATCTAGTACACGTATATATATATATATATATATATATATATATATATATATATATATATATATATATATATATATACACATACATACCTACACTCATATAGATACGTGGTGGATGGATGGATAAATGACATTGGGTCACTACACGCAAGAAAAGAAATCAATCTCTCCTCTAATACCTAACTAATATATACGAATCATTTCGTTACTCTGTCTAGCTAGTAAACTTTTTGCTGAACCGGCTTGTTGGTCAACAAACACGGTTAGCTCATGGCGCGTCGGTTGCTGATGTTCTTGTGGTTATTCGTGTGGTTAAATGTTGTCGTTGCCTAGTGTTGCTATCGGTGTTCTTGGTGTTTGATGTTGTCCGATACTATTATCGTTGTTGTTATTATTGCTTGATCTAGAGTGTTTATTTTTGTTGTTGCGGTTGCTGTTATCGATATTACAAGTGACGCCGTTGCTATCCGGTGTGGTTGTTGCCACTACCGTTGTTACTGCCTGCCGTGTAGGAGACGTATTACAGAGAGTTGCTTACGTTCTCGCTGATCGGCTGAACAACTAGCCAATCTTGTTTGACAAACCAGCGAAATACACAATTTTGTCTACTTTCCCTCAAGTGGCCTAAGATACTCAAGCGTTGCCGCTTAAGTATAATGAGCGTTAACGCGCCACCATCATTTTACGTGGTTGTGTTACGTCGAGGATCATTCATCGTCTTGGCATATAAATGTTGTTGTCCATCTTTCATGTCTATGGTCTCCAACGGGCTATTTGGAGATCTACTATATAGATAGAATAAAGAACTCTGAATGAGTAGATTTCGTCAGCTTACGTGCGGCTCCACGTGGTTACAAGCGATAAATTAAACGATTCACTATGTGCTTACTATCGCGAACCGGATCGCCATTTCATCGGCTGCAGTACCACTAGTTCGAATACTAACATAACAAAATAAATACATAGCTAGACAGATCGATAGATTGACAGACTGCTAGAAGTAGAAAAATAATAAATCATGAAGTAATAGGTATAAGTCACTTAATTCAAATTAGTGCATTATATCTTTATGAGATAACAAATCGTTTAAATTGTTTCTTTGTATTTAAGGTAACAACAAATGATATATCTTATCTCACCACTACCTATATGTCTGTTTGTCTGTCTGTCGTCTCTTCTTTTCATTCTTTTGTGGAATTTTCGTATAAAATAGCATCATAACTTCATTACATCGAACTAGCATATAGTATTTTCAATATTATTTAACATTGTTCCTCTACCATACCGCTATTTATACTTGTTTGTCTTCTTCCTTCTCTATCCACGCTTTATATATATATATATATATATATTTATATACACATATATATTTTTTTCCCCTAAGTTCACTTCCACAAGCTAGACACGATGAGCGAAATCAGATACGGTATTATTGTTGATTAATGTTACGCGCACGCTCTTCCTTCTCGAATGGCGCACGGCCATTCCACTCGAGAACTATCCGAAAGTGCGGCGGAGAGTGTTGTGGAGAGGCAAGTACAGGAACAGATTCATTTCTATGTGTGTGTGCAAGGAGGAATCCATATAAGCCATCGAAAGAGACAATGACCGGATAGGAGAAGCACACTCAATCGACGAACCAAGCTGTCACTACTGACGGTCGCAATTGCTCACCACACACGCGACGTTGGTGTGTTACTTTTTTGCTTTGCAGCTTTTCCAGCCATCCGCCAATGGCACCAACAACTCGCAGCAATACAGTTGTACAATCATACAATTCATAATTAAGACATGTATCGCAATCAAGTATCTTTTTACTCATTTACTAATTAGTTAATTCGTTAATGAGAATGCATGATAACGACTACGACTACTACTATTACATTAGCACTGGCACGAGAGAAGCGATCAAGCGTCACTTCACCATCATTCTGCCAATGCAACAACGCCCAACGTAAGAACAAAATTAACGACTATCACGGCAGAAATGCATTTACTCGGCGATCGAACAGGGACGAATCCACTGAATTTCAGAATCAGCCAGATACGCACACAGTCAGTACACCCACTCACCCTACATATCCCTCATACACGTGATGCATATGTTATGTAAATATGTCAGATAACGCATAATGTTATGTCGTCGGGACGGGACGGGACACGGGGAAGACATCCGGGCCGGCGACTCTCACACTAGCCGTCTGCGATGGGTTCGATTTCGTACGCGTCGCCACCCCATGCTCTTTCGACGCGGACTCGGAGCGGGTTCGCGCGAGTTCAAGTTCTATATTCGCATAGATTCGTATACGGACGGGTTCGATCCCCGCCGTTACACATTGTATATTTCGGAGTCCGTCTTCAACAGCAAGGCGAAAGCAATTGGGTGGACGTTCGATGTATATATATATACGCTTATATATACTACTTACTAAATTTTGCTCGGGCTGATATATATATATATATATATATAAGCGTAGAGATAAAATAAACAGTCGTCACCGAACTGTCGGGCTCGTGGGCGCCACTCACCTGATTTGATTAGCTCCGGATGAACTCCAACTAAAAGTCCGACAGAGTTGAACGAATTCCAACAATGATGTCAACACACATTTGAAACGATTGACAGTTCTAGCGAGTTCAAGCGCTACAAGAACTGATACACTCGATATGGCGTTGTCCGTCGAGCTGGTGTTGTCGAGCTCTGTCTAGAGAACAACGACAACGACAACAACAACGACAGTTGTATGCCCACACAAGTAGGCGTCACGTTAGGGGCACTGTTTGTATTCCAGGCACCAGGGGCACTGTTTGTATCTGGAGGC
>QVRM01006642.1:37500-50000 GCA_003439945.1 Dermanyssus gallinae
AACTGGAGATAGAGTCGCCATCCGTGTCATTGACGGACGCACGGGTAATAAATACTTTTCTAGTTAAAGCTTCTAAAGAATGTAGCACACACACGCACTCATCACATAAAGACATATCCGACATACCAGCGAGATATAATACACTCATCATAGACAGTTGGAAAGATGGATAAGTGGAGACACTACACTCGCAACCACAACGCGCACAGAGACGATATACGACGCATGGAGATGATTGTTGTTGTTGTTATTGTGTTGTTGTTGTTATTGTGTTGCTGTTGTTATTGTGTTGCTGTTGTTGTTGTTATTGTGTTGTTGTTATTGTTATTGCTATTGTTGTTGTTGCTGCTGTAGGCAAAACTCATCTTGCTGCAAGCGCACAGTAACGTGAGAAAGAAGATGATGTACTTACAAGTCAACTCCATAAAAAAGTACATATATTCATACGAATAAGAATAATAATTTAAAAATACATATGCTTATTGAGACGTAGTTTTTTAAATTTTATTTTCAAACGAAATGGTTTATCTTAACGGTTTTTCAAGCAAAATAGTGATATACTTAGAGAAAAAATAGTAGGGAAATGTTATATTGTTTATTGATCATATAAGTGTATGTATAGTTAATTCAATAAACAAAATTAAAAAAAAGCTTGTTAATTGTTTTGTTATTAGTGTTAGGTATTTTTATTTTGCTCGATGCTACTGTCATTTTACACCTCAATTCCAGTGCACATATATATATATATATATATATATATATATATATATATATAATACTAATCCTAATCGGCATCTTTGTCAACGGCCAAGAAGATTAGCGTTGCAGTATCTATCTAAGTATATCTGTCTAGCTTCCTTCCTTGTCGCCTGCTCATCTCACCCGTTGTCTCTCCTATCATCAACAATGCTAACAGCACACGTTGTGCTGGTTGCAACTCACGTCGGGCTATCTGGGCTATATGCACATACTAAAGAGAATAACAAAGGCTTGCAACAACAAGAACAACAACCACATGTACAATAACAACAGAATCAACAACAACAACAACAGTAACAACCAATACCAAAACGGATACGGCAGTCGCTCCCGGTATCCTAGGTTGCTTTTCACGTCGTTGGTTTCGCGTTGTCGTCATGGTCGAAACGACGTTCGTTGTACAAACGTCGTACAAATAATCACAAACAACTTAATCCTGAGCGTACACTCAAACGATCATACACCCGCATCATCCGTTTGTTTCCACCGCCACCCTTTTTTTTCCGTTTGCTTTGCACTGCCGCATCTACACAGGATACTTATAGCGTGATTTATCTGTCTCTTTCTTGTTGTTTTTCTTCATTCACACCACTTGCTAATCTCTATCTCTTTTCGTGTTACTTTGCTAACTCAGTAACGGAATCACACGTAGACTAACCAACGGTGTACGTGTACTACTCTATACTCTATAGTACTGCGACGGCTACTGAACTACGTGCTATCACCACCACACTTATCGTTGTGGTGGTTATCACTGGCACGAGCTACATTGTACATACAAGCACGTAGGCACGCGCGCATACATGCCTGTAGTCACGTGCAGTTGCAAGCAACAACCACAATAATCACAACAACCACAACAACAACAACAGTAGCAGCATTAACAATAGCAGCAGCAGCAACAACAACAGCAACAGTAACAAGAAAAACAAAACAAGCTTGTTGTTGTTGTTGCCGTTGTCGCCAGATAATCAATAACTTGTTGTTCAGCGCAACATAAACATGATCACTTTAAGAGGACCACCACACGGTCATCAATGGGGGGTTGAGGGCAAGAGGGCGAGGAATAGCCGTTAAAGCATACGGCGAACGCAATATATAGATAAACGTACAACGGTCGTAGTTGATGGGGTTGTTGTTGTTACCATATTTTGTTGTTGTTGTTGCTGCCGTTGTTGTTATTGTTGTTGCTGTTGTTGTTGCTGCTGCTGCTGTGATTGTCGTCGTTGCGGGTTTGATTTCGACGTTTTTGTCCACCACCACGACGACGACGATGGCAACGGCTAGTCGGTAACAACACACTGATGATTTTGGTTTGGCTCTCACGGATCCACGATCCACAACAGCAACAAATGGCTACTAAATCGACCACCAGCCAGCCAACCCACCGAACAAATAACAACATCGACAACAACAACAATAACCCGCAACAATAGCAACAGTAGCAGTAATAGCAGCAGCAGCAGGAACAACACCAACCGTCACCAGCCGTCTCCGGCGGGCCCCCGGGAGTTCTGGCGGGCGTGCGGTCGCCGGTGGACGGGTAGCGTGCGGGTAGCGAGTAGTGGATTTTGGATGGTGGACGGCGAATGGCGTCAGCCGGCGATGGGTGGAGAGAAAGTTCCACTTTGCGTCTCGCCGGGAAAGGGCAGAAGAACCAGCGGTAGCAGCGGCGGTGGTGGCGGTGGCGACGACAGCAGTGACGGCGCCAGTAGCAGCAGCAGCAGCAACAATTACAGCAACAGCAACCACGACCACAACAGCAATAACAACAGCAAGGATTGCTATACCCAGAACAGCAACAACAACAACAACAACAACAGCAGAAGCAACCACGACGTCAACAGCAACAACAACAACAAGGATTGCAGTATCCAAAACAATAACCACAACAACAACAATAGCAACAAAGTAGCATCCGCAACAACAACAACAACAACAACAGCGAGAGCAGCAACCACAACAACAAAAAATAGGATTGCAGTACCAAAAACAAAAACCACAACAACAACAATAGCAACAAAGCAGCATCCGCAACAACAACAACAACAACAACAACAATAACAACGCAGCAACAGCAACAAAATGAACAACCACAACAACAACGCAGCAACAGCAACAAAATGAACAGCAACAACAACAACAACGCAGCAACAGCAACAAAATTAACAACAACAACAACGAATTGAACAACAACAACACCATCTACAACAACAACCGCTCGGCAGCAAAAGCAGTACGTCGTTGTTGTGGTTGTGAGCCAACAGCGTCGCTTCGTCGTCGTCGTCGTTGTCGTGCTGAATGAATGAAGGTTGGATTGGCGAAACCAGCCGTTGCTGGCTTGCTTGACTTGATTGCTTACCACTTTACCTACGAGAAATATTATTACTACTACTTCTACTACTACTTATTACTATTACTACTACTTCTACTACTACTTATTACTATTACTACTACTACTACTACTACTACTACCACTAATACGACAGCAGTAAGTACAACGAGAATGGCGAGGACAAGACGACGTCTTGACGACCGCGAGACGTCAACGGTCGTTCACGACGGCGACAATCTCATAATCAACAACAACAACAACAACTGCAACAACAGCAGCAGCAACAACAACAACAACAACAACAGCAACAACAACAACAGCAACAACAACAGCAGCAACAACAACAGCAGCAACAACAACAACAACAACGATCACACCCAGATAGATAGCCTACCAGCCGGACGAACGGAGACCTTACTGACTCACAGATGGAGGGCTAGCTCACTGGACACTGCCGGACGTGCTGGTGACGCCAGCAACAACAACAACTGCAGCAGCAACAACAACAACAGCAGATATATATAGAGGAGGAGCAACAGCAGCAACAACAACAACAACAACAATTGCAGCAGCAACAACACCAACCACGCCAATAGCAACAACGGGTGACGGCAACGGCGCCGCGCGGGTGACGTCGCCAGCCGTGTTGAGCATGGACGCACGTTGGCCGGCTGGTTGGCTCGCCTACGCGGTCAATGCTGCAAGAGGAGTCATCGATGATCTTCATCGTCTTTGTTGCTCATAGCGATGATGCCACTCATGGTGGTGATGATGGTGGCTGTCGTTGTTACTGGTTTTATTGCGTAGTCTCTTCGTTGTTGTTGTTGTTGTTGATGTTGTTGTTGATGCTGTTGTTGTTGTTGTTGCTGCTATTGTTGTTGTTCTTGGTTGATGATCGATTGACTGACTTGGTTCTTGGCGCACTTTTTCTCCTACTGCTGTTGGAGCTAAGAAAGTTATTATTATTATTATTATTATTATTATTATTATTGACGCCAAGAAGTGCGGACGTGTGCATATGGAGCTCCGAGAAAAGTCACCTATCCGTTAGTGTGCAGGACGGTAAACCCAGCAAGTGACATACTAGAGTGATGAGTGTAACTCAGTGATAATTTTGGTGTGCTGTGTGTGGCCATGCGACGAAAGAGCCAGCAGCTAAGAAGTTCCAACAATGACACGATGAAACAAAACGAAACCACTCACATAACAGGTCGTAGGCTCCGAGCGGCGTGTCGCTGTCATTCAAATTCGAATTCGTAACGGCTGCTCAACCGATATTTTGAGCTTGGAGCGTCTGATCTACTATTCAAAAGAAAAAAAAATCACCGCGCCGACAATTAAAACGCCATTTTCACTTGGCACGGCGAGGCATGTGAAGTGGACAGCCACAGCAAAGCCAGCAATTGCTTAGCTTCAAAGAGGTAGCAGTAATGGCTAATGAGTTTCGATGCCAGTGGTGTTATATGTGTTTTCCTACGAAGCGGGGTGTCCAGATCCACGCAGGAAGGACTCATAAGAAGAAGATAGCCGAGTCTACTGGACCAGCAGTGCTCCAACAGGCCGCTACTAGCAGCATCTCACAACCGCTGCCTCCTTCGCACGCTCCACACACAGAATTCTTTCCTCAACCCGCCAGCCAGCCGCAAGTACATGAAGGGCCGACACCTGATCATCACCTGCCGTCTTCTTCTCCCCTTTCTCTTCACAAGTTACTCGCCAACGCCAAGATGACACGCAAGGTGCTGCGCAGGATCCCAAAGGGAGCGAGAATTCCTTTGCGCGGACTCTTCCACCGTCTGCTTAAAGACGTTGTAAAAAAGAATGACGAAGCGAGCTGGACCGCGCTGCTTACCCTCGCCCCAAAAGTCCTCCACGTCGACAAGGAAACCCAAGGAGGCCATAGCTTGGCCAGCGTAGTCAAAGAAAATGTGGCCCTTTTCGGAGCTGCCACTCTCATTTGCATGGAGGCTGAGGGGCGAGGCAAAGTGTATTGACGGATAAAATTCCATGGATTTTAATGTGCGGAGCGCCATTAGAATCTTGTCTTCCGATGACACGATTGCGCCCGTAACAAAGGAGTCGATTGATGAGATGATCGCAAAACACCCTCCTGCTCCCGCAGGGGACGTGGTGCCACCATCCCCTATCGGCTTGCCAGCGGTTGGGTCATGCTCAAGCAAGGATGTTGCCAAGGCCCTTCGCACCTTTCCATCCGGTGCGGCGGGAGGCCTCACGCCTGACCATCTAAAATGCCTTCTCCCTGCCAACGGAGACCACAACGATGTGCTGGAAACACTCGCTAAGGTATGCGACATCATACGTAACGGGCAAATTCCGGAGACTGTGAGAAACGTCATATATGGAGGGTGACTTATTGCCCTGAAGAAGAAAACCGGAGGATACCGACCCATAGCCGTTGGCTGCACCTTGCGTAGACTGGCCACAAAGACGCTGCTTCCCCAGGTTAATGTGAAAAACTACCTGCAGCCTCGGCAAATGGAGTACGCCACTCATAATGGTGCAGAAATAATTGCCCACACGGCTCGCACCTTCCTCGAAAACAACGAGAAATGCTGCCTTCTAAAATTAGATTTCAAAAATGCGTTTAACTTGAACAAACGAGGACAACTTTTGGCAGAGGTTTCCAAGCACGACCCGGCGCTCTATCCAATGATGCACCAGGCATATAGCAGGCCGACTCCTCTGATGTTCGGTGAAGTTGAAATCAGGTCATCAGCCGGTTGTTGCATGTTCTCGCTCCGTTGCATTTGTTCTCTTTCGATTCCAAACATTTATGCCACATCTCCCACCACTACTATCTGCATTATTCAGAACAACATAGGGAAATTACTGCTGCGTCAGTCATCTCTCAATTTTTTTTCTCATAACCATTTTAACTTCTTTCGAAATCTGCAACGTTTAAGAACAATACGCTATCGCCCGCCGCCATGTTGAGGACTCGTTTCAATATTTACGGTACAGTCCGCACTTGTTTCGGGCTTAACGGTGCCAGAACATGACAACGCCATGTTTTTTAGTTTTTGTCGTACAACAATGTACTACTCCATTTGATAGATTTGCAAGCAAATGTGATCAGTAATAGGCTGCCATAAACAATGAAGGCTAGCAGCAGATGTTCTTGAACAGAGTGAAAAATGCGGATTAAGAAAGATAACGGGCGGTGAGGATAAGTAGAACAAATGTATAAAACACTTATCCCCATTTGACGTACTATCTGCAAGAAAGAATAAATATACTAAAGCACTCCGATCAGGCAAACCTTGGCCAAAACACAAGATCACTAGACGTTGACTTTAAATGTTGATATCCACCGAATAATTTAGCCAAGCTTACGCTATGTTTATCTTACAGAGTTTGAACAGTTATCGCAGAGTCTCTTCAGGAAGATTTAGCGCGCGTGTACGCGGACCGTATACTAAGCGGGCGGTAGATGAGAGTACCTCCTAGTCAATGCCATATAATTTTGAGTCTGGGAAGAAACCCGTGTTTTGTGGGTTTAGGAGTTATACACTAATAGCTGCTTGCTTCCGCCGACGTATATTTATTATACATTTCTGAAATGTTTATGTAAAATTTATTTTTTATGTAAAAAAATGAGGAGCAAATCTGAAGAGCTGGGTAGGAATCCGGTAGGTTTGGGAGTCCTACACTACTCTTCGTTTGCTGCCGGCGGCACATGTGTATCATGCGTTCCCAAGAATTTCTCAAAAAGAAAAAAAACAGGAGACTTGTGTTCTCGCCAGTTCAGTCGACCGAAATCTACAGAATCGTACACATGGATACATAATATATACAGACGCACAGGCTGCTAGGTTTTCTCATTTACACATAACATTATGTCACACCGTACAAAGATGCCGCCGCTTGTACCACAGACAACGTCGTTGCGTTGCTTTCGGCATAACGACCACGCCATTCTCCCTACCGAATAAATGGCAAAAGCATAAACGGACAACGAGTACAATTTAACTAGAACTTTTGTTTTCTCTCCTTATATATATATATATATATATATATATATATATGAACAATTCAGTAAAGCATTTTAGATTTTCTAATGTGAAATTTAAGTAAAAAGTAAACAGTCGGAGGACGAACTATGCAGAACTCCAAAAAGACAATGTCAAAACATATATTTATTGTTTTTATTTTATTACTGTTTACCTGGCAAATGGGATGTCCCACGTATATTATTGTTAGCCATATAAGTGGATCTGTTTGGACATTCCGAACCATACCTGTCGCTCGACAATGAACCAGCAGCAACAGCAGCTATGAGCCCAGCTGACACAGGTTGCCGAGACGGACAGGCGCAGTACAGATTAGTACTATGCTGTTCTATAGCAGGTAGTAATCAATACAATATTTTTACCAGACGCATATAGCAGTTTAGTTTTATTTACGTTAGATCTGCTATAAGATGCATAGATATGTTCTCCTGGGAGCAGTGTTAGTGTTGCTTACGGTAGTTGTTAGGGAAACGCTAGATATCTTAACATGTCCGGCCCTCGGTGCTTTGAAGATAAACCCCAGGTTGAGTTCCAAGCCCGTAGGGGACGGAGGATAGTCTAGAATTAAAAACAACCTCCTTAAAAAAATGTTTTTAATTCTAGACGCATATAGCAGTTTAGCTTTATTTACGTTAGATCTGCTATAAGATGCATAGATATGTTCTCCTGGGAGCAGTGTTAGTGTTGCTTAGGGTAGTTGTTAGGGAAACCCTAGATATCCTAACATGTCCGGCCCTCGGTGCTTTGAAGATAAACCCCCGGTTGAGTTCCAAGCCCGTAGGGGACGGAGGATAGTCTAGAATTAAAAACAATCTCCTTAAAAAAAAATTTAATTCTAGACGCATATAGCAGTTTAGCTTTATTTACGTTAGATCTGCTATAAGAGGCATAGATATGTTCTCCTGGGAGAAGTGTTAGTGTTGCTTGTCATTGTCGCTGCGCTTGCTGTTACGATGCTGTCAGTGTTGTAATTGTAATTCCAGTTCTTTCTACGTAGGTTACCAGTGGATTGGGTGCACGACCATCGTTGTGGTCGGTTGTTTTTGTAGTAGTAGTGGTTTATTTTTTCAATCAAGCGCTTACTTCACCATGAATTGATAGATTATGTATCCTACTGGTCGCCTAACTACTTATTTTCTCTAAAAGTAGTTAAGTGACCAGTAGAAGCTGCTCGATCGAGCTATCGAGATTGCGGCGAGAATACGGCTGCAATATTGGCAGTATCGGTTTACGGCTGGCTTCGCTGCATTTATTGCGACAAACATTGAATCGATGCCTAAATGCAGCCGGAAGGAATCGTCTGCGCGTCTGTTTCCCTACATTACGTAAGCGTCTCATTTACGTACGCCATCAACTGTAGCGGTCGCTAGTCGGCAATTTTCACATTGCCTATTTTGCTCATCACTGTAGGTGGTCATTGCTGCTAATATACACCATCTAACTGGGCATCGCATACGTATATATGCATACACACTCAACTCTCAACGCTCTATCGGCCTGGCACGGTCAACGTCAGAACCATGAACTAGTGATATATTATTATTATATACTGTACAATTACATCTATTTTGCGAAGGTACAATTTCGACCTATTATATATGGGAAATTGTTGCCTCTATGCCTCTTATATTGTGCATTGTATATATTGAATACAGGATTTTCGTGAATAATTATGTATTGTAATTATCTACCCTTTGAAAACAGAAAAGGAGCACTTGAATTGAATTGAACGTCGCTGCGGCGAAAGAATTGCAAAAGTCAGATTTATCAATTGCTCGTCAAGAAGTTGTAATTTTTGCCCCGTCCCTACGTATGTAACTGCGTTGCGCAGTTCCCGTCCGCTCCATTTCGTGTACTAATCAAACACGTCTAGTTGTAGCTGTTGTCATTGATGCTCATTTTCGTCGCCGGCTAGGCTGACGGTTGTTGGGCTATTTTTCTCTCACTCGCCCTTGCAGCTGCCGTCCGTTGTTTGTTCATTAGTTGATTTTTTTCGATCGAAGTCTAATCGAGTACTGGCTTATGTGTTTAAGTCGAAACGGAATGTATAACATACATTACTCGGTTGTTGCATAGTTATATGTTCTAGAGATTCTTTCTTCTAGGAAGAGTATCTCTAGAAGAATATATATATATATATATATATACATATATTCTTCTAGAGATACTCTTCCTAGAAGAAAGAATCTCCAGAATATATAACTATGCAACAACCGATATATATATATATATATATATATATATAAATTACGCATATGTCGATAAAGTATATTGTGTAAATATAATTTGATATAAGCATTTAATTATAATATTTTAAAATAACCTTGATCTCAAATGTGCGTTATGGCATATGATTGGGATTGAGAACTTATATTTATATGTATAATAATACTTCTAAAAAATATTTATAGTAATCTTATTATTTATTAATAACCAAAATCACTTCTATTGTTGTTAACAAAAAATATAACACTATATATGTATATATATGTGTTTCGTTTACGATTTATTACGTTTAGTCCCACACTACCCGCCAAAACATCGGCGGGTGTGCGTAAATGCATTTTCCACTTCTCCCCCTCCCCAAAGTTTTTGTTGAAACATTTTCCAACGTAAACCTAAAGCACACGTGGCAAGACTGTTAAATCAAAGCAGCGATACTCGCAGGATTACACTCCAGGAGGCTGGCCGCGGTAAGTGGACTCGGAAATATTTCTGTGTTGTTTTGTAGCAACTTATTAACAGCGATCGGTCAGTTTATGATTTAAAGTCTCTGCAATGATGTCGTCTTCTATGGATATACTAATTATTTGACGAAGCTCAAAGTATGCCACCATGTGTCCCTTACTAAGGTTAGACATAACAATCTTGCTTAAACCTATACGGATAATTATTTGACCGACAATCAATTTGCCATAAACTTACACATACGCTTATCTTTTTTGACATTTCTTTAGCAGCCTGATACAGAAAAATTGAACCACGGAGTGTCTAAAGATTCGAACGGGCATAGCCCGTTAACCGAACGCTATACACACTGCCTGCATGACGGTATGAGTTCAGGCTTAACAGTTTGATCCTGCAGTTATATATATATATATATATATATATATATATATATATATATATATATATATATATATATATATATATATATATATATATATATATATATATACATATATATATATTAAGCCAGTGCGACCACGTCGCACAATGTCCAACGATTTAGTCAACAGCTAAAATAGTAAGAGACAACAAAAGATCCGGTGATGGGAAAGTTTGCGTTTATAATCTACCCGACCGGGGTATTAAGACAATATATAAAGAATTCTAGTGACTGCATTGGCGGTAGATTATCGTTCACATAGGGCGCGGTGCGTTGGCGTTGATTGGGTGTTTGGCGTGACCCCGTCATAATTCGAAGTTCAACTGGCGCGGTTTTCGCGGTTGAATGACCCTTTAAGTTTTCGATTTCAATTCTCTCACTTCTCGATTTGAGATTGCGCCGACGCTATCAGCGGGGCCCTATTACCTATTTCTAAGGCAGATGCGGGCAAATGAGCCGTCCGCGAAGTGACGGTGTAGCGACTCCATAATGTAGTCCAATAAGAAGAATAAGTGTTTGTGTATAAACTTGCCTAAAGTCGAATGGTATCGTATTCCAGAGTGGCAGTATACCGGGCTATTCCCGACCAGCTTGAGTGGCACTCAGTTCTTAATACCGAGCGATGCCATCCGACCGTCTGGCTCTAGAAACGTTTAGTTGTCCATTGCCGATTCTGTGCAACTACACGGCTCGATTTGAATGTCACAGCTGTGGTCGCTGTTGCTCTTATTGTTTTCATTGTTGCTATTCTGGTTGTTGTTGCTGTTGTGTTTTTTGTCAGCCACGAGTTTTTTTAAATATTCCTACAGGCTATGGTACTCTGTGTAATTGGCATTCTTAATGCGGTCTTCTTTAGCGGAAGAATGGAACTACGCGGAACTTGCGTTTAAGTATATATATATATATATATATATATATATATATATATATATATATATATATATATATATATAATATATATATATATATATATATATATATATATATATATATTGACACATAGGGAAGTACCGTGTGAAATATCTCTGCTTGGTAACAGATTTCAAATAATCAACAAATATAGCATCCCGTGTGTTGATAGGTTACCCTTTTTGGACTTATTACCAAACCGATCACTATGTGCTAACTTAATGAATATCGGGCTTGTGCACCCCTAAAATACCCCTACCTCAGCATAAACTTATCTGGAACATTGTTTCGATTTTGTTTGAAGCTACCATATCTGCACAATAACGAACTACAGCTGCCGCCACAAAAGAGTCATCCTCGTTTGCTGATGAATCCATGAAGTCCTCCCCGTTGGCGAAAGTTTAATGAGCATTGTTGCCTGAAACCTGTTTGATGAGCTAATTTCAATTTTCCAGTATAATCTGAATCATCCAAATAGTGCTGTCAACGCTGTTGCCACTATATATATATATATACATATATACTCGTATACATAGCTAAAGCTCATCGAAGCGACTACTCAGCGAAATAACTTTTGGTATACCTATTATTATTATTATTATTAATATTATTATTATTATTATTATTATTATTATTATTATTATTATTATTATTATTATTATTATTATTATTATTATTATTATTATTATTATTATTATTATTATTATTACTATTACTATTACTATTATTATTATTATTATTATTATTATTATTACTACTATTATTATTATTATTTTCTAAGGGAGTCAGTGAGAGTCTTCATTGTTGTAAACGCCCAGAAGAACTACGTCTTCTTGCGCTGGACAGGTATGATAACAGATAAATACGTTTTTCATACGTAATTATAACTGCAATTTATTTAGTTAAATTTCTTAAACAGTGATGAATGTGTTCGTATACGCGTATGTATGCATCAAGCCTACGTTATCCCCCCATATGAGCCCGATTATCGAAGCGGCGTTTCCTTGGCGCACTGCAGGAGACGGTTGCTGTCTCAGTTACTCGCCTTCCTGTTGCTCTTTCGTGACTCGCTCTTCCCGTGAAGTCGTTTACTACTAGGAACGTTGTTATTGTTGTTGTGTGGATTTGCTCACAGGTCTCAGTTTCCATTGCATCTAGCATAGAGTGGCATCGCGTTACGATGATTTTCAAATATTTTCGTCTTTCCTAGACATAAGTTTTCCAAAACAAAAAAATGTATATATATATATATATATATATATATATATATATATATATATATATATATATATATATATTAGTAGGGGTTCTTCTTATGTTTTCAGCCCATGTCGTTGCGTTCCGTGATGTTCCGAGT
>QVRM01006642.1:55000-133766 GCA_003439945.1 Dermanyssus gallinae
AGTGAGTCTCTTCAAGGTTGTGGTACAGAGACAAGACCCCCATGGGCAGAAGGCAGAGTTTAATGAGAGTTTTTTTTAAAGTTGTTTAAGGAAGTGCATGCCATTCTGTCTCAGTGCACTGAGTTCCGGTAGAGCAGATAGCATTCTCTTGTGGTGCCCGACTCTAAATGCGGCGAACGTGGCAGTAGCGATAAGAGTGCTCTCGGCGGCACCGCCTCGGTTAAGACCACAAGGATTAGCAGTTCATCACGCTCGTTGCAGGCAACACTGCATCACAGAGCCATATAAGTAGTAGCAGTAACATGGCTAATTGATTGCTTATTGCTTAATTCGCATGAGTTTGTATTTCAAGATGGCACATATTTTAAAAGGCCGCCGATGTATCTGGCAGTTCGCTGCGTGGTATTTAGCGCACGTGTGCGAGCAGCACTGACAACAGACGTACATTGATCGTCAACTTAGTGAAATCCTTGTGTTGAACACACCAAGTGATGGTAGCCAGGAACAATGTACACGTGCTGACTAGTGCATGCCATTCATGCCAGAGTATTGCGTCTGCTGCAGCCAATTAACCCCGCGGCATCGGAAACACGAGGGTCGGGGCGAGCAAGAATCAAGAGAGATACAACCCTGATTGAATGGGCAGCAAGTCTGGACCTGTATACATAAAACGATGGCAAAGACCCGATCTTACAACGGACAGGATATGAATATCGAAAAAATAGCAAAAAGCTCCGCTAGCGACAAACGATAAAGTACGAATAATGGGAAAAGCCCAACAAAATGGTCAGAGGGATAGGCGGGCAAGCCATAAAAATTACATTGCAAGATACAGAAGTCGTACACATATTAGACCAACTCTTTACACAACATGCATATTGCAATAGGGAGACAAATTTAACAGGAAATACAGACCCATATGTCTACTGAGCACCGTAGCAAAAGGGTATGAAGCAATTACAGGGTGTTGCAGGAGTATTTGAAGCGCGATATATAGAATTGTAGAGCTCGTTAAAGCAAATATTTCTTCCAATGGAACATGGTCTCTGAGAAGTCTTGTTTCGGAGTGAGAGTAAAATTACTACAATTTGTGACACTGGTGTTTTTGCCCGACATAGGAGCACAAAATGTGCCGTTGCGAGACAAACATGTGCCGTTGGTACCAAACATATGTCCATGCGAGCTGTGGTTGCGGAGTAATTACGTTTTTTCGGAGGGCATGTTTACATTAAGTGCATGTAAAATGACTGTGTGGCGACGTTCACTACCGCCGACGTGTCGCGCGACAGCCGCAGCGCGTCATTTTTCATACACTTAATCTGGACATCCCGCCGAAAAATCGTAATTACTCCGCAATTACAGCTCGTATGGACATATGTTTGGTACCAAAATAATAATAACCACCCTTCTCTAACTCCATTACTAATAAAAAATTGTGCCTCTACCGCCGCATTCATCTCTCTTTTGGTGTACACTTTTTCGCTCTCAAGATTAGTCATGCCTTTTCTCGCATTGACTACTTAAGTCTAGAATCGCTTTACCCGTTGTCCCCTTGGAGCCTACTAATGTACTATTGAATTCCTGTTCGTCCCGCCGTTTCATTTCTTTTGGTATAAAATGCTGAACTTCGGCCTTTGTCTGCGTATATTTTGCCAGTATCTCCCCTTACCGGGAGAAATAATGGCAAAAATATATATCTCCTTTGACCATATTATAATTTGCACATGACTTCTTGTTTTACTTATTATACGTATATTTTCAGCCACTACTTTATCTAAATTTAGCTTATTTAGCCCTGCCGTTGATGCCTTATTGTATAAGCATTTTACGTTCCATATCATCCCTTAAGTCTAACTCATGCATGTGCATGCGCTCATATGTCTAATGCATATAGTTCCCGCTCCTCACTACTTCTTACCGCCTTTCTTGATTGGCGTGATTATTTCGGCTTGATTTATTTGATTGACTTGAAATTTTAAGAGCATTATCGACAATAACGCCTTACGGAGTATTCGATTCTTAGCAGGGCTGTATGATTTGTTTGATTTTACATATTCTATTTTAGAAACGGATTTTTTTTGTCCCTTCCTTTGAACCAAATCGTAAACTCGGTCTTTCATGGAGTTAATGAATACCCGATGGTCACACTGCTTGATGTAACAAATTGCATATCGACATTCACCTGAACGTGAAACCTACTGTAATTTGTTTGATCAGAGAGCTTTGTGGCTCTTCTTGTGAAGACTTATATCCATATTGATAACCCGGTGCCACGTACTTGAAAAAAAACATTAGTATATATATATGGATGCGATGGAGCGCTTCATGAAATGTTTGGACGCCTGTTCACTCGATACGGAGGCTATTGGATGTGTGTCGTTTCTCTTCCACCGCGTACTAGCGCTCGAGGCAGAGATGGCCAAATTAGATCGGAGACGCGAGGCTACGGGGACAACAGGAACGGACGTGGAGATAATAGATGGTTCTGTTAAAGCTGCCAGAGCTGAAATCCAGCGCCCTTCAAGGGAAACGGTATTGGTAGTTGGTGACAGTGCAGTGGAGTCATTGCGACCAGCGCTAAGGGCAACTGTTTCCCAAAAAGACGTCTGTAGCAGTACGCTCAGCAAAAGGAATGGACGCGAAGAGCATCGTTGAAGAAGCTGAGAAATATATCAGCAGGACGGAAGGTCCGGTAGCCGTCTTTATTCAGGCCGGCTATCATGAGTGCATGGAGTTCAAGAAAGACACCTACATTGCGACGGTGGAAAGTTTTGGCGCGAGGCTGAAAGCAAGTAGACGCGAGTCAGAACTTCATGTGCTGTCCGTCCCGCTGTTCTCGGCAGAATGCAAGGCCGGAAATAATGCTATCTTTTCAATGGCGGCTGAGGAAGATACACCCTTTTTTGCACTGCCGTTGACTGTGACACAACGACTAGTTGTTGAAAGCAGTCGGTACTCCTACAAAGGAGACGTTTCCATGAAAATCGCGGCAATCCTGGCACGAAGGATAAAAGCTTTTTTAGGAGTAAAGCCGCTGAAACTGAAAAAGGTACTGACGTCCGAACCGGAAAATGCAACATTCAAGAAACCTACAAGGCCCAGCAGGCTACGGGCGCATCAGCACCCGGACAAAGCGGCCCACCCTCCCAGTGCGTCTCTCGCAAAACCGCCACCCACGCCTCGCCGTCGCTCTTCAACCCGTGCTCGGGCCACTCATCACAAACCGCGTCCCGTCGACAAAACTTCATCCGGTCAGAAAAAGTGGTCTGCAGCTGCACTCTCGTCCCTGGAAGCAGTACTGAAGCAAGTACTCGCGAACGTGCAGTCGCAACAGACGTCGCAGCACAACGATCCGCACTTCAGCAGAAATCACGGTCGTCCACAGAGCAGAGGTTAGACCCAGGGCCGTCGGTTCGACTGAGAATTGGCGCACACCGCGGAGAGTTGCTTGACAAGATAATGATCGTGCAATGGAATGTATAAGGCGCTTCGCGGGCCCTATCTTTACTGCCACAATTTGTACTGTCAGGCATTGATGCCGTCGTTCTTACGGAGACCTAGAAAACAAAGCCATTTGAATTACCGGGTTTCTACTCATTCCACTGCTTGGCTCGGCCTCCCTCAAGGCGAGGTCAACCAAGCGGCGGGGTATCGATGCTGTACAACCAGAGGCTTGGGGATGTCAAAGTAGTACTTGCAGAGGACGATTTGTTGGTACTGAACGGCAGCAGATGTAGTATCATAGCCGCTTATGTTCGTCCCTCGACCAGTGAGAATACGACGGTTCTGATCGACAAGATCACTTGCGCAATGCATGCCCTTCCTTCTTTGTCCACTCCACTCATCCTGGCCGGTGCATCGACAAGCCGGATGAACTACGTACACGCACTCTGCTCGCGCTGCTCGGGGACTTCGGATGTCGTCTACTCTCCGATAGCAGCATATCCACGTTCGAAGGTTTCATGGGGCGCTCGGTAATCGACATATTTGCTACAAATGTCCAACCGGAAAGATCTCTACATTGGCAGGAATAATGCACTACGCGAAGAGAGCTCTCTTAGATGGCACGTTCCAGTGGGAATCGAATTGCTTCTCACGCGAGAGGCAGCTCCACCCGGAATAAACGTTGGTCTTCATAAGGCGCTGGACCCGACCAAATTAGGCCCCAAGCTGGCAGCCTTGTTCCCTGTTCCTTGCGATCCAGATATCGATTCTTACGCCTGCACTTTAACCGACGTCCTGAAATCGTCAGTGGCAGAGGTAAGGCCGCGACGCTAGCGCTCGTGGTTTAGTGCGACATGTAAGATGGCCTTCACCGCATTACAACTGACTTGCGAACTGGCGCGACGGCATCCAGCATTGAGACCTCTTTTCATCCTTGTAAGAAGCTGGTACCGTCGAATACTCGAAGTAGCCCGTCAGCAGCACTTTGCAAGAGAAGAGGACAAGCTTGTAATAAGGGTAATAAGATTAAGTAATAAGATTCTGAAGTATTTGGCGTGAACGCTAATAAAGAACTTCATTTTTGGCGAATTCTCTTCTAAGCGACCACGTCGCGTCTTCTGACTGGCCTTGCATATTCTTCAGATGGAGCAGAATTTTATCACGAACACGATGGTATGCTGTCTAGGAAGACTGGTTGTCTCGCAACAGCACATTCTGTGCTCCTATGTCGGGCAAAAACACTAGTGTTACAAATTGTAGTAATTTCACTCTCACTCCGAAACAAGACTTCTCAGAGACCATGTTCCATTGGAAAAAATATTTGCTTTAACGAGCTCAACAATTCTGTATATCGCGCTTCAAATATTCCTGCAACACCCTGTATATATATATATATATATATATTTACTTACACTGACTTACACTTATATATATATATATATATATATATATAGAGAGAGAGAGAGAGAGAGAGAGCAATAATTAAATACTGTATCCATAATAGTTAACGGAAATAAACGTTTTTTATGCTAATTTATGCTAAATTACTTTATTCCGGCTAACTCCCGAATGGTATCCGTAAAAGCTAGTTGCAATACTTTTGCCGTGCAATTTCTAATTAATGCGACGGCAGTAAATACAATACCCGGAACCCTATTAACAACAACCCTGTTTTGTGCGGGGCAATAATTAGCCTAAACAAAAAAGTTAACAAAAACAGCACAGGCGTAGTTATATAATATATATATATATATATATATATATATATATATATATAAACATCAACAATATATATATATATACATATACATATATATATATATATATATATATATATATAAAATCTAGTGTAATGACTTATTTTTTTATCCTTCTAGTTTAATATTATCAAACTAGAAATGTACTAATTTCTAGGTAATCGAGTCTTCCCGGTATATGTGTAAAGGCATTTCGTGGTAACTGTAAGGCTCACCAAAAATGCGTTAGGTCTATCTAGGACTACTGGGTTCGCGAACGTCCGCATCTCAAAATTGTCCAAGGAGAACCATGTTCGCCTCGGCTACTACGCCCTCTAGGATTGTCGAATAATCGTTAGGTGAGGTGTCAGGAGTACTCTAAACTAGAGGAAAGATAGGTAAAAGGAAACCAGTCATAGAGGAAATTCTTCTAGTTTAGTTATATAGTCGGCGACCCTTAACGCGACCCTTGCTGCTTGTGACTTAGTTTGTCATTATTGATCGTAACTTATGATCGGTGAACCAGCCCGCCACCTTTGTAAGGTTTACGAAGTCGTCCGCGCAAAAAGCATGCGAAGTCTCAAATTTACGCTAGGAACAAAATTGTATCAAATCATGTTAGAAGAGGGTTTGGAGAGAAGCTGGGTGGTGTTACTAAAAGACATTTACAGGAATAACACTTAATCTGGACATCCCGCCGAAAAATCGTAATTACTCCGCAATTACAGCTCGTATGGACATATGTTTGGTACCAAAATAATAATAACCACCCTTCTCTAACTCCATTACTAATAAAAAATTGTGCCTCTACCGCCGCATTCATCTCTCTTTTGGTGTACACTTTTTCGCTCTCAAGATTAGTCATGCCTTTTCTCGCATTGACTACTTATGTCTAGAATCGCTTTACCCGTTGTCCCCTTGGAGCCTACTAATGTACTATTGAATTCCTGTTCGTCCCGCCGTTTCATTTCTTTTGGTATAAAATGCTGAACTTCGGCCTTTGTCTGCGTATATTTTGCCAGTATCTCCCCTTACCGGGAGAAATAATGGCAAAAATATATATCTCCTTTGACCATATTATAATTTGCACATGACTTCTTGTTTTACTTATTATACGTATATTTTCAGCCACTACTTTATCTAAATTTAGCTTATTTAGCCCTGCCGTTGATGCCTTATTGTATAAGCATTTTACGTTCCATATCATCCCTTAAGTCTAACTCATGCATGTGAGCGCTCATATGTCTAATGCATATAGTTCCCGCTCCTCACTACTTCTTACCGCCTTTCTTGATTGGCGTGATTATTTCGGCTTGATTTATTTGATTGACTTGAAATTTTAAGAGCATTATCGACAATAACGCCTTACGGAGTATTCGATTCTTAGCAGGGCTGTATGATTTGTTTGATTTTACATATTCTATTTTAGAAACGGATTTTTTTTGTCCCTTCCTTTGAACCAAATCGTAAACTCGGTCTTTCATGGAGTTAATGAATACCCGATGGTCACACTGCTTGATGTAACAAATTGCATATCGACATTCACCTGAACGTGAAACCTACTGTAATTTGTTTGATCAGAGAGCTTTGTGGCTCTTCTTGTGGAGACTTATATCCATATCGATAACCCGGTGCCACGTACTTGAAAAAAAACATTAGTATATATATATGGATGCGATGGAGCGCTTCATGAAATGTTTGGACGCCTGTTCACTCGATACGGAGGCTATGGGATGTGTGTCGTTTCTCTTCCACCGCGTACTAGCGCTCGAGGCAGAGATGGCCAAATTAGATCGGAGACGCGAGGCTACGGGGACAACAGGAACGGACGTGGAGATAATAGATGGTTCTGTTAAAGCTGCCAGAGCTGAAATCCAGCGCCCTTCAAGGGAAACGGTATTGGTAGTTGGTGACAGTGCAGTGGAGTCATTGCGACCAGCGCTAAGGCAACTGTTTCCCAAAAAGACGTCTATAGCAGTACGCTCAGCAAAATGAATGGACGCGAAGAGCATCGTTGAAGAAGCTGAGAAATATATCAGCAGGACGGAAGGTCCGGTAGCCGTCTTTATTCAGGCCGGCTATCATGAGTGCATGGAGTTCAAGAAAGACACCTACATTGCGACGGTGGAAAGTTTTGGCGCGAGGCTGAAAGCAAGTAGACGCGAGTCAGAACTTCATGTGCTGTCCGTCCCGCTGTTCTCGGCAGAATGCAAGGCCGGAAATAATGCTATCTTTTCAATGGCGGCTGAGGAAGATACACCCTTTTTTGCACTGCCGTTGACTGTGACACAACGACTAGTTGTTGAAAGCAGTCGGTACTCCTACAAAGGAGACGTTTCCATGAAAATCGCGGCAATCCTGGCACGAAGGATAAAAGCTTTTTTAGGAGTAAAGCCGCTGAAACTGAAAAAGGTACTGACGTCCGAACCGGAAAATGCAACATTCAAGAAACCTACAAGGCCCAGCAGGCTACGGGCGCATCAGCACCCGGACAAAGCGGCCCACCCTCCCAGTGCGTCTCTCGCAAAACCGCCACCCACGCCTCGCCGTCGCTCTTCAACCCGTGCTCGGGCCACTCATCACAAACCGCGTCCCGTCGACAAAACTTCATCCGGTCAGAAGGAATGGTCTGCAGCTGCACTCTCGTCCCTGGAAGCAGTACTGAAGCAAGTACTCGCGAACGTGCAGTCGCAACAGACGTCGCAGCACAACGATCCGCACTTCAGCAGAAATCACGGTCGTCCACAGAGCAGAGGTTAGACCCAGGGCCGTCGGTTCGACTGAGAATTGGCGCACACCGCGGAGAGTTGCTTGACAAGATAATGATCGTGCAATGGAATGTATAAGGCGCTTCGCGGGCCCTATCTTTACTGCCACAATTTGTACTGTCAGGCATTGATGCCGTCGTTCTTACGGAGACCTAGAAAACAAAGCCATTTGAATTACCGGGTTTCTACTCATTCCACTGCTTGGCTCGGCCTCCCTCAAGGCGAGGTCAACCAAGCGGCGGGGTATCGATGCTGTACAACCAGAGGCTTGGGGATGTCAAAGTAGTACTTGCAGAGGACGATTTGTTGGTACTGAACGGCAGCAGATGTAGTATCATAGCCGCTTATGTTCGTCCCTCGACCAGTGAGAATACGACGGTTCTGATCGACAAGATCACTTGCGCAATGCATGCCCTTCCTTCTTTGTCCACTCCACTCATCCTGGCCGGTGCATCGACAAGCCGGATGAACTACGTACACGCACTCTGCTCGCGCTGCTCGGGGACTTCGGATGTCGTCTACTCTCCGATAGCAGCATATCCACGTTCGAAGGTTTCATGGGGCGCTCGGTAATCGACATATTTGCTACAAATGTCCAACCGGAAAGATCTCTACATTGGCAGGAATAATGCACTACGCGAAGAGAGCTCTCTTAGATGGCACGTTCCAGTGGGAATCGAATTGCTTCTCACGCGAGAGGCAGCTCCACCCGGAATAAACGTTGGTCTTCATAAGGCGCTGGACCCGACCAAATTAGGCCCCAAGCTGGCAGCCTTGTTCCCTGTTCCTTGCGATCCAGATATCGATTCTTACGCCTGCACTTTAACCGACGTCCTGAAATCGTCAGTGGCAGAGGTAAGGCCGCGACGCTAGCGCTCGTGGTTTAGTGCGACATGTAAGATGGCCTTCACCGCATTACAACTGACTTGCGAACTGGCGCGACGGCATCCAGCATTGAGACCTCTTTTCATCCTTGTAAGAAGCTGGTACCGTCGAATACTCGAAGTAGCCCGTCAGCAGCACTTTGCAAGAGAAGAGGACAAGCTTGTAATAAGGGTAATAAGATTAAGTAATAAGATTCTGAAGTATTTGGCGTGAACGCTAATAAAGAACTTCATTTTTGGCGAATTCTCTTCTAAGCGACCACGTCGCGTCTTCTGACTGGCCTTGCATATTCTTCAGATGGAGCAGAATTTTATCACGAACACGATGGTATGCTGTCTAGGAAGACTGGTTGTCTCGCAACAGCACATTCTGTGCTCCTATGTCGGGCAAAAACACTAGTGTTACAAATTGTAGTAATTTCACTCTCACTCCGAAACAAGACTTCTCAGAGACCATGTTCCATTGGAAAAAATATTTGCTTTAACGAGCTCAACAATTCTGTATATCGCGCTTCAAATATTCCTGCAACACCCTGTATATATATATATATATATATATATATATATATATATATATATATATATATATATATATATATATATATATATATTTACTTACACTGACTTACACTTATATATATATATATATATATATAGAGAGAGAGAGAGAGAGCAATAATTAAATACTGTATCCATAATAGTTAACGGAAATAAACGTTTTTTATGCTAATTTATGCTAAATTACTTTATTCCGGCTAACTCCCGAATGGTATCCGTAAAAGCTAGTTGCAATACTTTTGCCGTGCAATTTCTAATTAATGCGACGGCAGTAAATACAATACCCGGAACCCTATTAACAACAACCCTGTTTTGTGCGGGGCAATAATTAGCCTAAACAAAAAAGTTAACAAAAACAGCACAGGCGTAGTTATATAATATAATATAATATATATATATATATATATATATAAACATCAACAATATATATATATATATATATATATATACATATATATATATATATATATATATATATATATATATATATATAAAATCTAGTGTAATGACTTATTTTTTTATCCTTCTAGTTTAATATTATCAAACTAGAAATGTACTAATTTCTAGGTAATCGAGTCTTCCCGGTATATGTGTAAAGGCATTTCGTGGTAACTGTAAGGCTCACCAAAAATGCGTTAGGTCTATCTAGGACTACTGGGTTCGCGAACGTCCGCATCTCAAAATTGTCCAAGGAGAACCATGTTCGCCTCGGCTACTACGCCCTCTAGGATTGTCGAATAATCGTTAGGTGAGGTGTCAGGAGTACTCTAAACTAGAGGAAAGATAGGTAAAAGGAAACCAGTCATAGAGGAAATTCTTCTAGTTTAGTTATATAGTCGGCGACCCTTAACGCGACCCTTGCTGCTTGTGACTTAGTTTGTCATTATTGATCGTAACTTATGATCGGTGAACCAGCCCGCCACCTTTGTAAGGTTTACGAAGTCGTCCGCGCAAAAAGCATGCGAAGTCTCAAATTTACGCTAGGAACAAAATTGTATCAAATCATGTTAGAAGAGGGTTTGGAGAGAAGCTGGGTGGTGTTACTAAAAGACATTTACAGGAATAACACGGTAAGAATAATAATAGCAGCCGAACGATCTAAAGAGTTTATAGTTGCTAAGGGGGTCAGACAAGGCTGTCTGTTGTCATCGGAGAGAGATTTTATGTATATAGAGAGAATAGCGCGAAGGATTAATATAACGGGTTTGGGATGGCAGATAGGGGAAAAGGGTGTATATATTAAGATACCCGTGCTGTTTTTTGCTGACAATATAGTAGTGTTAGGGCGGGGTACTAGCGAAGTTCAACAAATGTTGAATGCATGTGGGGAAGCAGCGGAAGAACTGAGCATGGCGTTTAATGAAAAAAATCGCAGTTTTAGTATTTAATGGGACTAGAGGGGGCAAAGAAGCTTGTAGTACAGTGATAAGAATAGGATTATAAAAGTCAGTACAAGTATCTTGGGGTGACCATGACTACAGGGGATGATTATTCAGAGGAAGAAGAGATAATAAGGAGAAATAAGGCTGAAAGAGGAACTAATGCAGTAAGGTGTAAGGGCCTCTGGGGATTTAATAAATATATAGTAACAAGGAATATATGGAAGGCCATGTATGTGCCAGGATTGACCTTTGCTAATGACTCTCTGGTCCACAGCGCAGGGTTGAGAAAGAAAATAGAAATAATACAACGAGGTGATAAGATTTGCATTGAGTTGCCTTTTTAATTGCGCCAGGGAATTTCTTGGGGGGGAAGGGGGAATGTCAATATTTATACAAAGGGTACAAAGTAAGCTTAGATTTAGTAGTAGGATTGAAAATGTCTTAAATAAAAGATTGGTTAAACAGATACAGCTGGTAAAGACGGCACTTAGGGTTAAATCAAAGTGGGATCGCAGACAAGAGTCCGCAGCTAGGGAGATTAGGTACAATTGTCAGCAATGGGCAAGAGCGAGGGTATCAGAGAAAATAGTGAAATTGAAGGTAAACAAGATATAGAAACGTATACAGAATGGAAATTGGCGTTGGGCTCCAAATCAAGTTTGGCAACTATGTATGGAAAGGAAAAGCGGGAAAGGGGCGAAGTAGAATGGGTATACGATAAGTAAAGAGCGAGTGGGCTATTGGCAGATGCCAGGGCAGGGATGTTTGATACAAGGATACATAGAGCGAAATATAAGAAGGGTCAAAGTACAGAATTTCGAGCATGTGGGCTAGAGAATGAGTCAATCGAGCATATTATTAAAAAATGTATAGCCTTAGGGGAAAGCAGAGATATAGAGGTGTCGGAGGCCCGAGCTCTAGAACTAAATGTTAGACATGACCTGGTCGATATTACAAAGAAGAGGTCACAATGGAAAGCAAATACTTAGTAGGTATTGAAGTAGACATTATATAGATGCGAAAGTAATATATGCTGCCGCTTTACGCGCCCTGGTATAAAAGGGTGACATTTGTATTTAGGTATACACGCCAAGCGAACAATAATTCAATCAATCAATGAGTGAATTAAATGATGATGAAAAGCTGTCAAAACATACTGCGTCCGCCTTTTGCAACAATTAAAAAAACAATAGCAACATTCGGTATATCATTATATGTGGAAAACGCCTTAAAGCAACATTCTGTATACCATTCATATGGGAAAAACGCTTTTTTTTTCTATATATAAAATAGGTTTTGGAGTAAGCGAATTCTGGTGGGAATAGAATAGTTTATATCTTAGACGGAGAGGGGATTTAATGACATGTGAAACTACAACTCCGATGGGGTTTACCTATGACACGAATGTTTGAAGCCTATACAATGAAATTAACAGAGACATTTCAGAAAACGGATTTGGAAATATATATACTAGGTCACGAGACAGGTTCAGCCGGCGAGCAGCCGAATGTAAGAGTAGATATTTTACTACGGCGTTTGCAGCCTACGGGTTTTATCACGTTTTATGCCACACGGAAGAACTCCACTATCCGCAGGAATGTTGCAGGTGCACGAGGTTTTCTGACCAGTGCGACAGATACCACGCCACAGCATGTCCAACAATTCAGTCAATAGCTGAACTAGCACGATGAGAGAAGATCCAATAATGCGAAGGAAGCACTAGTTGTGTCTGATGTATATGTTTATAATTTTTTCTAACCTGGGCGATAACAAACCATAATAATATAGCAACGAAATTGCGTATTACATATAATCAGGTTGAATAGATTGCGTGATTTGAATGCTATTTACTCTATGTCTCTCTCTTCCACCAAGTGTGTAAACGTGGTACTTCTTTAGACACACAACGACACATTTAGGAACCGAAATTATTATACTATTTTTGGCGCACCAATCGGACATTCCAGGACTTTTTGTAGGTGAACGATGGCGCGATTTTAAACAGATGTTGTTTTCGACCCAGGGACTACTCTTGTCATATCTCGCCACGTACTGTATCCATGCAAAAAAGCGGCGAAAGTAGGAGTTAAAAAATGCACATTAATATGTACATTAGTAGTGTCGGTCTAAGCTATATACTTGTGGTGGTTAGATAGAAGACTAGCATCAGGCGGATTAATTGCTGTCTCTTCGATTCAGTGAAATCGAAATATCTATCACAAATATATAGTAGGCATGTAGGTGGTCAATCAAAGTATATAGTGGTTTAAAAACACTATCGCTGTTCAATATATCGTTGCCTCACGCTAAGTTTCGTCTTAAAGTTCGGAACTAAGCGTATAATTGCACCACTCTATATGCACTGTCTGGGTTCTGTAGCCAGAGCATAAACAACCCATCTAGAAGTTAAGATTAGTGAAATATAATAAGAACCGCTATATTCGACTGACACAAATATATAGGTAGACTCTTCTTATTTAACTATAAGAACCGGCACAGTCACTTCCACTTAAAACCGCTAAATACATATAAGATAGGCCTTCGCAATAGTAAACGGTACTGCTAACCCATCTAACACAGTGACGCGGCAAATTATAACAGTTTTGCATGATTTAAAAGCAAATAGGAACGGTGTTCAATCTCGTTAACGGTGTTCAATCTCACGGTTCGGTCACACTGGTAGTCACAATAGTATGTGACAAAATATCCGTTAAAAAGCCAATTATAACTTGTGATCTAGGCAATTTAAGCAGAAGCTCGCACCAGTGCAATCGTACGGCTCAACAGCTGAGTAAAGACAATTCAGAGAGTCAACTCTTCTCTGTATCGTCTTCTTCTCGTTCTCTGTGCCAGATAGCCCATACAATGTAAGATAGTTTGCGTAGAGTGTACTTAATGGTTCCAGATATAACATTTTTTTTAGATTTAAAATGAATATACAAAATAATATTGGGCTTAGACATGATATTACTATTTAATATCATCCTTAAGGTATGCCTGAGAAACACTGACTAAAACCGTTGTTGACCCGCACACAAAACCTCCGATTTGTTAGATAATTTTATATCCATGAAAAAATGTACTTATGATATCTAAATTGAAGTCAGTTGTTGCTTAAATGGTTTACTCTCGAATGCTTTCGACAATTTCTAAGTAAATAGAATCAAGTAATATTTTTGATAAAATATAAATGATCCAATCGTAAGCCATTTGAACTAGGTACGTTGCCGTGGATTTGCCTTTATTAAAGTAATTTTGCTGTTTGTCAAGCTTTCCCTCATACTGCATAAAGCTAAATACAGGATCCACAAGTAATTTTCAAATAATTTGTACGCCATTGATAATCCTGCCACATGCCCATAGTTATCAACATTTGACTTGGATCTCTTCAATATTAATTCAATTAGTACATGTGTAACTACGGATTGTCGGGAACAAATTAGACACAACACCATCTCCGTTCAAATTAGCAAAAATAATGAGAGTGGCTCAGTTAAAACATACACCAACTGTTTATAATGGAGGGATAATATCTGGGGGTGAGACCACTCTTAGATAAGAGCTGATTTATTTTCTTTACAATTTTATATTCCGATACAAGTAAAAATTTAGTGGGCAAAAATTGTCTCACCATTAGGGCCTTAAGGCTGGATAGCATCAAACGCATGCTTGTAGGGGTACTCATGTAGAAACCATAAAACGCCTACACATTTAGGTCCCACTTTGTGTGCCCAGGAATAACATGTTAGAATCTTTAATGCCGATTTTATTTGGTGTACACATAACAAAATATACCTAACTACTTTTTTAATTTGACTTGCATTCTGCGGGCGTAATCTTATAGGAAACTGACCTGAATACATACGGACCGAGTTCGCTCACGGCAGCACGTTGCACACTTCTTTTGGTTACAAAATCCTCATAATTGGTGAGATTAAACACGTAGATTGATCGGTAGGAATTTATGGGAAAATGAAAAAAAATCCTGTCTAGTGTAGAATTTTCCGCGAGAGGTCCCAAACGAGTCTGTTGCATAACAACCAAAGTCCAGTGTAACAAACCGATGGCTAGAGGTAATAGAACGACAACTCCAACTGTAATTTTCAAAAATACAGCAAACAGATGCCCAACTAAGCGAAATAGCGGGTAATATTAAGACTTTTGCATACAATTATTATAATATATTTACAACCTACTGATCGTTCGCATATGACCTCAAAAACATTTACCTGTATTATTACACAAATAGGTGTATGCTCAAAGTTCATAATTTAACGTAACGGTTTCGTACGTGGGCTTGTAGGTGGTGGCCCACCTGGTCCTTCGCAGGTCGACGCAAGGCGATCTTGCGCATGGCATTTGAAACACTAAATATGTGTCCTTGCGTTATGGAATATAACATGCAACTTCTAGCTAATTTAAAGCTGGTCATATGAGGTATGTTGAATAGTAAAAACTATATTGATGGAACGCGGCTGCCTACAACGTCCGTACGCGTATTCTCATATGGGGGACCCCTACAATAATTTGTTGGTTATGCCAGTTATGCCGGTAGTACCGGAGTCGTTCAATCTTCTGTACTTTTTTTGCCCTTTACCCCGTAGCAGTTTTTAAGTCTAACCTCGCCGCTAGATCCAAAATGTCAGATTATTACTTAGGCCATGCTGGTTTGTATGGAAGATTAATTAATAATTACGCGGAAAACTGTTCACTGCATGCTGACCTTGGTGGCACACTCTACACGTACTAAAATAAGGTTTATAAGCCGAAAAATAAAACTGAGAAAATGGCTGACAAAGGCCGAGTAGGAGACATATGACGAGGTCTTTCACCTTGTCTAAAGACTCAGGTGTAGATGTTGCGACGGCGGCAAGGACGGAATCGGGAGACTTGTCAAACTATGAAAATTAAGGGCCTGCAAATAGTCTCAATAGGTGCAGGGCCTCTCATTGTCTCTTAGCGGGGGCAGTAGACAGGCTGGGGTTGGACTTACGCCTGTTTTCATAGCAAAATGAGGCCCTAGCGAGAACAGCGTACAACGAAGCATGGACGGTAAACAAAGGAACGGACAGTTAGTGGACGACCTGTCGAAACAGCATCGCATTTCGGGATAAGGCCATGGAACGGGATTTATCTGAATACAGGTCGACGAAGGCGCCGTATTCTATAGCCTCTTTAGAAATGGCATTCCCAAATTGTAAATCCGAAAATCGCAAATATGGAAAAAGTGTACAAATTAAAAGCCTCTTACGGCAACGGGTAACGCTGTTTGCAACCGAACTATAGCGGGAACGCACGAGATGACACCAACGTTACGGAGAGCGACACAACGTCCTTATTATACATTATATGTCTAAAACACTCAATCATGAGGTTGTGCGGAACCTTAGCAAAGGCCTTGACGCAGTCCGTAAAACTGCATACGGACGGCCCCATATACAAAGAACTACCCGCTATACCTTATACTGAGAAAAAAAAATTCCGCCGCAGGTCCCTATGTCCTTCCTGAACCCAAACTGCTCTGGAAACAAGCAATAGTTCGCTACATTTGCAATCCTTTGTGCTATGCATGAGTGTCGCCTTTTTCACGTTCTGGATAAGATGTCTCCTTTAAGCTATTATTATTAACTCACAAAAGACCTCCATCAGCGTGCGCTTTAACGCCACTTCCCGGTAGAGATTTCGATCCGTCTATTTGCCGCTCTGTTTACCCTTGAATGCCAGAGAGAGACTGGAACAAGGACTAAACTTCCAAACCCTGGGAATCAGTCCTTTCTTAATAATTACTTTATTAATGGTCTTGCTCACTACTTACCTAGGAAGGAATCTGACAAGGAGGACGAAGGATAGGTTCTTTGTTTCAGTGCAAGCGAAAAATTAACCTCTGGAACAGATTCTCCACGTCGGGGTTAAACAGAAGATTCCGACACAGAAAACTGTACCAAGTATAACACCTACCAGGTAGGTGCTCTACCTGATACAGTTCTATGTGTCGGAGGTAGCAAACCCGTTTAAAGCACGGCCCAAACCCTCTTGGCCTAAACCTTCTTCACTTGAATAATCTGCATCACTCTTTGATCTGAGACACCGACAGCAAACATCTACATCACTTTTTTTTTTTTTTTTTTTTTTTTTGTTCTGGGAGGTTTCGGTAATGCATGATGCACATGCGCCACTAGCAGCCTGCGTGACTAGTGTGAGACTCGCAAACCCACTAAACCCGGATTCCTCCCCACCCCCCCAGGCTCGGTATTACTTTGGCATTACATCGAAACCGTGGGAGAGGCGTCTCTGCCGTTCTCCTTCAATCAGCTCTATCCCTGACTATCATCCCGCATGTCTACCTGCGGTTGGATAGGGGGATGCCATTTTGTAATCCGTCCAGTGAGGGTGCGTCGAGACCATGAGGGCCTGGCTGCTCCCCACCCCCTCCCCTCTCCCTCGGCTCCTCGTCTCGACCACTCTCCCGAGAGACCCGCTCAAACCTCTCCCGCCTGGCCGTTTCCTTGGCTGTCTTGAGTGTCAGAACAGCGTCGAACAAGTTCGTCGCCCTCCTCCATGCCTCCGCCGAAGTCATCATATGGGAGACCACCTCCTTGATGGGTCGGCCCCTCACAGCGGTTGGTGCTGCGTCCCGTGCTTCCCTGAGAGCATCACACCGCAGAACAGTATGCTCTACGTTGTCCGTTTCTCCAGAGTCGCACAGTACGCAGATATCGCTGATGGCCTTCTTGATCCTTGACAGGTAGCTCTGGAACTGGCCGTGTCCGGTCAGAACCTGAGTCGTCCAGTAGGAAAGCTCCCCGTGTCGGCGGTCATACCATGCCCTGAGGTCCGGTATCAGACTCTTGGTCCAGCTCCCTGTGGTCACACCGGGTCTTACCTGCGCCCACTCCTCATGCCAGGCCGATATGGTGGCACTCCTGGCCCTGGTGAGATCCAGACCTTCGTCTAGATACATTTTACTTCGTTCAGCCACTAGGAGGTCCCATGGCAGCATTTTGGCTAGGACCAGGAGAGCTTCGGTCGAGACTGTTCGATACGCCCGGCTTACCCTGATTGCCAGCGTTCGCTGGGTCGACCTTAGTGCCCCCCTATTTTTCGCCGTCCGCATTGCCATGTCCCCCCAGACTGGGGCTGCGTATAGCGCCGTTGATTCGGCCACAGAGGCCAGGAGCCTTCTTTTCACCTCAGCCACCCCACCGACCCTAGGCATGATCCGCGCCAGGTTCAGGGAGACCCTTTGGGCCTTTTCGGCCACGTACTTAACGTGTGCCGATCCGGTCAGTCCGGTGTCTAGCATGACCCCAAGGTACTTTACCTTCTTTCTGATTTCTATCGGGTGGCCCGCCATCACGAGGTTAATGCCGGTCGTCCTCTTTCTGCCTGTTAGGTACATCGCCTCCGTCTTGTTGGGTGCCAGTTTCAAGTGATGGGACTCCATCCACTCGGACACCATTGACAAGGCCTCATTGGCGGCGCTCTCCAGGGCTCTTTCGGTCCTGGCCGTTATCATGAGTGCAAGGTCATCGGCGTACGCCAACGTCTCCACCCCATACGGGAGACCTGGGATCTCGAGCACCCCGTCGTAAGCTATGTTCCAGAGCACGGGTCCTAGAATCGAGCCCTGTGGGACTCCGGCAGTAACCTCGTACTCCTGCCCCCCTGCAACCAAGCCTCTGTCATCCAGGTAGGATGAAATCATTCGACGGAGGTAGAGGGAAAAGCCCTTCCTCTTCATCGCCTCCACAATTACTTTCCAATTCATTGTGTTGAAGGCATTTTTGACATCCAGGAGGATCAGGAGCACGAATCCCCTTGTTTTAGGGGTCTTCATAGTCTCCTCACCCGCCCGTTTCAGAACCTTCTTTAGAGCCCCTAATGCGGATCTGCCCTTCCGGAAGCCGTACTGGGCATCTGATAGGGCGTTCTTTTCCTGAATCTCGTCGTTTAGTCTCTTGACTATAACGTTCTCCAGGAGCTTACCCATGGCGTCAATGAGGCATATGGGCCGGTAAGCCGAAGGCCCCGTCTTCCTCCCGGGTTTGGGGATTAGAACCAGGCTTGCCCTTTTCCACAGCCTCGGGAATCTCCCCTCTCTCAAAAGCTTGTTGGCAAGGTCTTGGAAGACCTTAGGCCACCTTTTGACCAGTAGCCTCGCTACCTCTGGGGGAATTCCGTCTAGGCCGGGCGCTTTACCGGTTGCCAACCGATTCCGGGCTTGTTCGACCTCCTCCAGCGTCACCTCCGGAATGTTTTCCGGGGTGACCGAGAACTCCTCGTTTTCTCTCCGCGGCTGTGCCGGAAAAAGGCTGGTTACAGTCTCCCGCAGCACATCCGGGGGGAGTTTCGGGGGAGGTCTCCGGAGTTTGGCCATAACTATTCGGTACGGCAGGCCCCATACGTCGCTCTCCACCGCGTCTATCAGCTCTTTCTCCGCTCGGGCTTTACTTTTGGCGATGAGTCCTCGGAGTCTCAATCGAGCAGCCTTGTACTCCGTCAATTGGGATTCAGCTCTTGCGGTCTCTCGCTCCCCGTAAAATCCCACCCGTCGTTTTCTTTGCGTTAACCAGCTGCGTGTTCTCGTGAAAATCCTATTTAGCCTAATGCAAGCCCTGCGGGCAGCTGCGATCCCTTTGTTCCACCAGTAATTAGGAGGGTGGCGGCTCCCATGGTGTTGTGAGGGAGCAGCTTTCTCGCATGCTGTAGAGAGTATGCTAATTATTTGATATTCATCCCCCACCGTGTCTCCCAGTTGTTTGCAACCGTCGTCTATTTCAGCCACTAGAATCTTGGCGTCAAGTTTCCGCATCTGCCATCTCTTACTAGGGGGCGGGGCGAGGGCCACCTCGGGGGTACTGATGGTGAAACAGATGTATCTGTGGTCACTCATGGTCTCCTCCGTCTCCCTCACCCTCCACTCTACCACCAGTGGAAAGGCCGCCTCATTGACCATTGTTAGGTCAATGAAGGCCGTCTGGCTCCCTCTGGAAAAGGTGGGGACCCTTCCGTCATTAAGAACCATTAGACTTTTTTCAGCCATCCACTCCTGTAAAGTTTGGGCCCGTCTAGTTGTGGTTCGGCTACCCCATGCTATGCTGGCTGCGTTAAAATCCCCGGTGATCACTACCCTCTTACCTGCATGTGCCCTCGCGCTCTGGGCAAGTTCCTCGAGGAATTCCTCGAATTTCTCCTTCTCCCTGTTGGGAGAGAAGTAGCAGCTATAGATGACCCCTACCCGGTCAATCTCCAGCCAGGAGAACCCCCTCCCCGACCCCCCCGCCCCTAATCGCGAGGTTTCTCTCGGAACCCGTCCACCAGATTGCGGTATCCGCCTCTGCGTCAGATACCCAGTCTGCCTTCCGCTTGGTGATCGCTATGTTTGGCTCGGAAAGCAGGCAGAGGCCTATAGACTCTCTGCGTACTATCTCATCGAGCATGTCATGCGCCGCCCTGCAGCGGTTAAGGTTTACCTGAAGTATCTTTAACATTGGTCGGATAAAGGGCCCCTACCTACTAAGTTCCAATCACCCTTTCCGTCCTCTGCTGGGATAACGGTTTTCTTCTTATGTTTAGCCTTCTTGTCTTTATTCCCCTTTTTATTGCTCTTCTTGGTTATTTGGCCTTCTACTTGGGTCTCCTTGCCATCTACCTGTCCCTTGGCGACGCCCCTTCGGGCCTCCCGCCGCTGCTCGACTTGCTCCCTATAGGCCGGGCAAGACATCCTATTCGCTCAGTGCCCCTCTATTCCGCAGACCAGACACTTTGGTGTCGTTGCTTTGCAATTGGCTACCAGGTCGTCAGGTTCACCACATTTGTGGCATACCCGAGGCACCTGGCTCTCTGCTTTGCAGTCTTGGGCCTTATGGCCCGGCCTATGACACTTGTAGCAGTTGGGGAGCCTAATCCACTCCTCAGGTCTGCACCACCTCGAGCCCAGCTTAAGGGTCTTGCGGGAGCATATGGCTCTTGCCGCCGCCGGGGACGCCGTAACCAGTGCGTACCAAACTTCAGCTCTTCCGGGCCTTGGCTCGGTAGCTGTGATCTTGGCGCCGGCCGGAAGCTGCAAGGCCTTTTGCAGTTCGCTTTCGACCTGCTCCCCGTCCAAGAGTGGGTCAATCCCCCACAGGGCGATGGTCTGCCCCTGGTTAAGCTCTCGGCAGTCGGCCTGCATCTTCGCAGATTCCCGAATGGCCGCCGCCATTTTTTCTCCTGCGCCCTTTTCACTCTCCTCTATTCTAATTATAAGGTCACCCTCCTTACTTTTAACTACCCCCCTAACCGTTATCCCGGCGCCCTCTTGCTGCCTGACTTGTTCTCTAACACCCCGGAGAGTGTCGGCGAAGGTTTTTCCCTCTTCGACCTTAACCCTGAGGGTGCTCCTTGCTCCCTGCTCCGCCCGGGTGGTAGTCTCCGGTTTGGCTCCGGTCTTCCTTGTTTGTCTCGAACAAACCTCTAGGAGGCCACTGCCGTCGCCGGTCTTACGGCAGCAGATTTCCAGAGCCTGTAGAAGCGTCTGTGTACGGCGCTCCCTTGTGACGTGCATCAACGGGGGTTTCTCCCCGCCAGCCAGCCCCAGCGCTTTTCCCACGACAGCTTGGAGCACCCCCAGGGTCGTGGTCCCTAGTTCTTCTTCCGGGTTTATCACTCCCACTACCAAGTACCGTTGAGAGGCCGCTTGGTTTCCTGAACCCTCTAAGAATTCGACGGCGTCGCTATTTTTAAGAACAGCAGCCGTCCCTGCGCTCATGTCAGCCACCGCTGCTAGCGTGGGAAACTGTGCCGCCAGCCCCTCTATTAAACCCTTATCCGAGTCTGACCCTTTAGTGATAACCGCTACCCTAACCTCCCTTTGATTGGTGAGGGCGTCAGTGGTGACCTTTAAGTGTTTAATCACCCTCTCAGGCCAGTGTCCCTTGACGGCTCTCACCAGCTCTGCCGGAGTGCTTGCCCTTTCTATACTATTTTCTATCTCCGTGGCCTCTGTTTCTAGTTCCAGCTCCTTGGCCCTATCTTTATCTAGCTCCCCGTGATAGCGTGCGCATAGAAGTTCGAGGCCTTTTACCCGCTCGCTTATCTTGTCTCGTTGGATGTCTTCCCTATTCTCCTGTACCCCGTTTTCTCTTAGACCCTCGAGCTCTACCCTCAGTCTGCACTCGTTTGTTCGTAGAGTTTCGACTTCCCCTCTAAGCTGTTCTATCTCTTCCTCATCAGCTGACCTAACTTCTCGGTAGGCCTTCCCTCTGTCCTCCAAGACCTTTTCTAGACGTTCCAGGGTCCTGGGGAGCTTTTGAGACAGCTCCTTGAGCTCGATCTTCGTGTTACTGGCCTTACACAGATTAGGCGTTTGCCCGATTTGTTGCCGCATCACTTGAAGGACCTCTTGGAGCTGCTTTTCTCTCACAGCCTCCCCATCCCTGGCACACTTGGCGGCTTCTCCCCTTTTTGGAGATTCAATAGCCACCCTCTTCCTATTCCCTTCGACGCCCTGCGTCTCCGTTCTGTCCTCCTCGTCCATCCCCTTACTGTTTAATCTAAATAATTAGTATATCTCTATATAATATATCATACATATAACATACCGTAATATATCATATATACAATATCCTTACCATATAATATACTATACTATAGCATACCATACAATATATATTAATGTATCCTATTACACACACACACCCATAAATGCATACACAGATATGCGCATATATATATATGTGCATACACATACACACATATATATGTATCTCCCGGACTGATACCCTCCCAGCTGTTTCCTGGCTGGTGATTCTTCTTCACCCGTTGTTGAGCAGTAAATAATCACCTCTTTCCCCGTCGCGCCTCTTGGGCCGGCTTTCTTCCCTCTACGCCGATTTCTCTCCACCCCTCGCCGCTTCCCTCTCCATCCCCTCGCCTCCTACTCTTTCCACTCCTTACTGACCAACTCTCACCAAGAAACCAATATGGCGGCCCCCAGTGGCCGGAAACCGAGACTGGCGGCCCCACGTGTATCAGCCTAGTGATCGAGAAGTAGAAATATAAAAAATTCCAACTTGGTCCGTCTGTCCTCAACAAACGCGGCCCCAACTAGTATCTGGAAGAGAGGGCTACTAAGTACAGTACCTTTGGAGGCGAGAGTGTACCGTTTCGCCGACCAGGTGGTTCTCTTTTCGTCGTCGTTGGGATCGCCGATACTGAGTGTGAACCAATTATTCTCGAAAAGTGAGCAATAAAACTCGAAAAACCACCAGAACACAACAAAACTCTGTTGCAGGCCTCCACGCACCAACGCTACAGGTCCGGCACCGGGCACCCCGGAGTAACGCGAGTTTCTCCGGTATGTATCACAGAGCTCGGCTAGACACGTCCGCACAGTTCGACTGCCAGACAATCTACACCACCTTTAACCACGACACCTTCAAGACTGTCGATACTGAAGGAGTCGTCAGATTGTGTTGTCGAGTGTGCTTCATCTATGAAAGTTTCTGCTGTTTTGATTGCCGATTTTGCCGGCTATATTCAATAAGAGTGTTGCAAGGCCATCGCCGTGATGTACGCAGATGAAATAGTGACCTTTATTGCAACCTGCGTCCTATCAAGCGCATAACTTCTTGGACAAAGTTGTTTCTTATCTTAAGGAAGCTAGAAATAAACGCCATGGAAACAATTTCAGTAGACATTATGATGTAAAAGGCAACATTGAAAACAAATTCGCATATTACTAAAACTTGCACAGCTTTTTTTTCGATTTTCCGTAAGGCCAATGTCATGATTAGTTTTTTATCCACTCCGGCATTTATCTTGTCAAAATTGGAAACATACAAGCCAATTTAAGAGTGGCCGGTCTGGGTCTCGAACCCAGTCCTTCCGAATGCAAGGCAAAGGCTTTGCCACTAAGCCTTCTTGCTCGGTGCTAGATATTACTTCTACTATTATGGTTTATTAACACCCAGGTTGGGTAAATTTTAAATAAGTACATTAGTCTCAATCAGTGGTTCTTCTGCGTCACTGGATCTTCCCTCATCTTGCGAGTTCAGCTATTGACTGCACTGCTGGACATGCTGCGGCGTGGTACCTATCACAATGGCCTAAGCATCTCGCGCACCTACAACACTCCGGATTGTGGAATTCTTGTGTGCTGCTTAACACGTGATGAAACCCGTGGGCTGCAAATGCCGAAGTTAGATGCCTATTATTATATCCGGCTGCTCGCCAGGTTGTACTCCTCATCGCTATCGTCGTGTATATTCCTATATCTATATCCTTTAGCTTTTCCCCCCACTTCATAGTATAGGCCACGAAGGCCGTCGTCTTAGGTAAACCCCGTTTTACTTGTAATTCTTGTGTCATTATAGCCCCCCCCCCTCTAATATATGAACTATTCTATTCCTACAAGGGTTAGCTAACCCCAAAACCCGCTTCATGAAGAAAAATCGAACTCTATCTAATAACTGTAGATCTGCCTCTCCTAATTTCTCCCATATAAGTGATATACCAAATATTGCTATTGATTGGTTCTACTTTAATCTTGAAAAGGGCGGACGCGGTATGCATTGACAACATTTGCGGGTTTTTAGTTGCTGCTGCCGCTCAAATGGCTTTTCGTACTCTGCTTTAATATGTTTTCGAAAACTGCTACCATTTGACATTGATTGATTGATTTATTATTCGCTTGGCATGCATACCTAAATACACATGTCACCCTTTTTTTTATCAGGGGCGCTTAGAGCGGCAGCATATATGTTACCTATGCATCTGAATAATCAATGTACACTTCCATACCTACTGAGTATTTGCTTTCCATTGGGACAGCCCCTTCTTTGTAATATCGACCAGGTCCTTTCTAACGTTTGGTCCTAGAGCTAGGGCATCCGACAGCTCTATATCTTTGCTTCCCCCTAGGGCTGTACATTCTTTAACAATATGCTCAATTGACTCATTCCCTAGCCCACATGCTCGACATTCTGTACTTTGTCCCTCCATATATTTAGCTCTTTGTATCCTTGTATCTAACATCCCTGCCCTGGCATCTGCCAATAGCCCGCTCGCTCTTGAATTATCGTATACCCATTCTACCCCGCCCCTTTCCGTCTTTTCCTTTCCATATATACTTGCCAAACTCGATCTGGAACCCATCGCCAATTTCCATTTGCCTGTATATGACTTGTTCACCCTCAATTTCACCATCTTCTCCGATATTCCCGCTCTGGCTCATTGCTGACTATTGTACCCAATCTCCCTAGCTGCAAATTCTACTCTGCGATCCCACTTCGTTTTCATCTTTAGTGCCGTCTTTACCAGCTGCATCTGTTTAACCCATCTTTTATTTGTGACACTTTTAATCCTAACACTAAATCTTAGCTTGCTTTAGCATGGCAACCCGTTCAAAGGGAACATTACTGCTAGGCTTTCCTTTTGCCCTGCTTCCTCTTTTGCATCTTAGGCCAACCTTCATCTTCTCCCCTCGATGCCACTGATGGCCAACCGTCTGATCACCTCCAATGCCCCCTTGATCTCCGCTGCTCCTATGTGTTCCCCCTCCCTCGAGAAAGAACTCCCGTTGTCCCGTTTCCCTCTGTACCTGTTGTCCCACTCTTCCCTGTATCCATGCTGTCCCCTCATCTCTCTTATGTCCCTGTATCTGTTGCTCCATCCTGTGTGTCTGTAGCGTACCGTTTGCCCCTCGTTTAAATGCCCATACCGCGTGCCGGAAAAATTTGTGTTTGGGACTCGCATTTACGGTGCGCTGCGCTGGTTTTGTTGATTCCACGTCTGCATCCCCCTAACGTGCTCTGTTGCCCTATATCCTACTTGGGCATTGACTACTTTAATTATAGTAGGCCTGACTTTGTGCCAATCGCACGCTCTTTTGCCAATTTGCCGTGCCGCTAGTACCGCACCTACCTCCCCGTAGTGCACTCCATCAAAGGCCATGGCCCTTGGATTGTCTTGAATGTATTCAAGAGACAAGTATTCGTAATTCGCTGCTCTGACCAACTGCATTATTTTTCTATTGACTGCCCTGCACGTACCCCGATAGTCCCGCCCTTCTTTAGTATCCACGACCATTGGAAGCGAACACACTGTCAGTACTACGTTACTCCGTTTGCAAAATTCTATCAGGTTTTGTATGTGTGTGCTTATCTCATTTACAGCACCTTCTATATCCCGAGCCTGAAACATATCTACAAGTCCCCCATGAAACACTAGCCTATGTTCCACATTATTGAACATTTGAATATATTGCTTTGTTGCTGCCACAATATCCCTTACTCCTCGGCCCCTCATAGTGATAAAATAAACCCCTCCTGTATTAATAGCCACCTGATTAACCTGTTTCTCTATTCTACCTACGTTTGAATCTCCAGCAACTACCACCCGCTTTCCTATTAATTTGTTAACTACCGCCTCCTCTGGTCGATCAAGTAAACTTATCCGATTTAACTGCTGCTCTTGTTGTTGTTGCGGTTGATGTCGCTGTTGCGGTTGCTGCCGTTGCTGCTGATGCTGTGTTTCGACCGCTCTCCTCTCTCCTTCCTTTCGCTGACTAGACTCTATCTCTCTCTTCTCCATTTGTGGGCGCGCCTCTCCTCTGGCGATTTCGTTTCGGCTGCTCTGTTGTTGTCGTCTCCTGCATCCTTTCGCCTCCGTCGCATCTTCCTCTTCGTCTTGTCTTTCTTCTTCCTTTTCGTCACTGTGGCTTAAGTCTAACACCACTGTCTCCTCTTCAACAGCGCGCCTCTCGTCTTCCTCCTTTTTTCCCCGGATCCATTTCTCCATATCTTTGACATTTGCCGCTACCGTTAACGTTGCTTCCTCAACAGCAGCTAGCCTTTCTCTTAGTTCATTAACTATTTCGTTGTTATCGCCACCATGCCGCTGTTTTTTTATTATCATTCACCTTTTGCTTGATTTCTTCGATCATTGCGGTTAATTCCTGTTGTATGATTACTGCGCGCCTCTCTTTCTCCTCAACTTGAGCCTCTCTCTCTTCCATTCTTGTTAGCCTCTGCTGGACATCTGTAATAATGCTCTGCCAGCGATCCTGCATAGCTTGTGCTGTATCGCACCATGTATTAGCGCTTTTCTTTGCCAACTCCATTTCCGCTGTCATTCGTGTATTCATCTCACAGGCGGCGCAGCCTGTATATGGAGGGCTGCGCTCAGCCACCTTTTTTCTAATACACCTCCACAATTGCATACTGACAATAAGCTGGCCGGCACGTATCTTAAGCCGCCGCTGCGCGTGTAGCCTGGGAGATTCATAGTTGAATCCATTGGGTTGGGTGTCGTGGACCCTATCCCACCACGCGATGATCCAGCATCACTTGCCATATTGAAATTGACTCACTCACCTAAATACACCTACACACTGTCTTAACTTACTTAACCTGAGCAGCCGTTAGAATTTGAATCTGTATGCGCAACGGACCGCTCGGAGACTCTCGACTGCTGCGTGGGTCGTTTCGTTTTGCTTCGTTCCGCTGTAACGGACTCAACCAAACTTTACTGCGGTCTGTCTCCTTACCCCCTTGTCGTACTACCACACACAATACACCGAAATGATCACTGAACTTCACGCATTACCATGGTATGCCACTCTCTGTGTTTTCCCTCCTGCGTTCACACAAGCAAGCGTAACCTGTCGGAGCTCCGTACACACACGGCCGTACACCTTGGCGCCAAATCACTATTATAGTGGCCCTTAAATAGGTGAATTTATTTACGAAATGTACTGTATAACTCATAGCTCGAAGAACATCGTCTTTTGCAAATCGACTTCCTCTTCAAAATTTTACTGCTACTGTCTTTTGCCAGTTAATACTAAGACCTATCTCGTCCATATAATCGATTAGCCGTTCCAGTCCCTGCTTAACCCTAAATAAACTCCTGCCATAGATCGCAATGTCATCTGCATACAATAATGTATTTGCCCACTCTCGGGTCCATCTCTGCCCCACCCGGTTAGGTAGCCCTCCCAATAGTACCGAAAAAAGCAACGGGCTAAGTCCGTCTCCTTGAGCCACGCCTGTAGTTTGCTTTACTCTTCCCCTATACCGCTGTCGATGTATACTGTAGTCTCCTCAAGAATGGTACGTAAAAGTTTTAGTAAACGATATGAAACTCCCTTCAAGGCTAACTTTTCTAAAATCTTACTTCCTGGCGCTAAGTCAAAGGCGGCTTTAAGATCTATAAATATTGCGTATAACACCCTTCTCGGTTCTGCTAGAGTTTCACAAATGTCTGCCAACAACTGGCGCAGGGCCGTATGGGTCGATTTCGACCTTCTGAACCCATGTTGTTCCTCTGGTATTGCGCTTCTGGTTTCGAGGAAATGCTCTAGTCTATCTGATATTATCCCCGAGACAATTTTATAAGGGCAACTCTTAAGTGTTATTCCCCTCCAAGATTTCGGCTCAGTTTCTACGCCTTTTCCTTTTGGTATGACAATCAAGGTATCCTCCCTCCACGCTTTAGGTATTTCTCCGAATTTTAGGCACTCGTCAAATAAAGCTTTCCAGCATGGTGCGAGTGCCAGCGTTTGCTTCAAATGCTCGTCTCATATCATATCGTTCCCGGCAGCTTTGTCTCTAGGCTCCCTTTCAATTGCCCTGACAACGTCTTCGATTGTGACTGGTCGAATTACCCATTCCCGTGCAATTTTTGTTTACTCGTCCCAAGGCCCGTTGAGCAATGTTATTTCTTTTGAGGTAGTATCGGCTCCCCGAAGCACACTAGCAAAGTGCTCAATTAATCGCCCAGTCTCCACTGGGCACTGTCGTTTTCTTTTTTGTTTTAGTCACTTGTGCGGCCGTTTCTCTGCTTCTTGCAACAGCGCCCAGTCCTGATTTTCCCATTATTTTTGTTTCCCTTTCTTGTATGCTTTTTGTGGCAAATTCTTTACATATTCTCTAGTTAGTCTGCTGGCATCTTTCGCTGCTCTACACCGATCGTTAAACCAGGGCCTTCCTTTTCTTTCTTGGCGCGGAACCAGTGCACCTTTTATCAGATTCGTCAATTTGCCCTCATATGACTCTATTTGAATCTCTCCTGGTGGGCACACTTCCCCTACTCTCTCTAAGAAGATCTTTCTATCTAGTCTTGTCCCGGTCCCCGGCCTACGGCTATAGTCCCTACTATTACTAACTTTGAATTCCGTCGACATAGGTATATGCCTACTAAGCCCCGCTTTTTCCCTAAATGACGTATTATATATTTTCTCCCAAAAATGTTATATCCTTTACGTTTCCGTCGGTGGCAAAAACGTAATTTACTGACGCCCCAGTATTACATTCAAAGTGTTTCAAAAGTGTTTAGGCCTGGCTTGCTGACTAACCAGCATCCTATCTCCGTTATAATATTCAAAAATGCTTCAGTCCATTCCAGATTACCCCTATCCAACTTCGCATTGAAATCCCCCGCTAGAATCATTGGTGCCTTTCTCGGCACCGCTTCAACTCCAAGCATGATACGCTTTGCCACGACTTCAGTGGACTCTACACCTGCCGGCTTAACATAGGCTGTTACAATTTCAACCTCCCTCTATTGCTACTATGTTTACTCCGCTATTGCTACTAAGTTTTTGGCTATTATTCCTAATGTCATCTATCCAATTTCTGCTCTTGTAAATTCTGAAACTTCTCCACTTGCCCTGCCCCGTCCCTCACCTTTATGTGCTATTACGTGATATCCGTAGAAGCCCCCCCAAAAAAAAAGGATTAATCGCCAAAGTTTCCGTCAATATAAGAATATCCACTCCTCGAAGTGCCTCCATGCCTAACAGATCTAAGACGCCATGCCCTTTGTAGTTCCACAGCACTACTTTGATAACCGGTGTAAACTCTTCTGGATTGCAGGAGATGATATTGTTTCATACGTTCTCTTGTGGAGTCCAAATGTTTGTAATCGGTGCACTCGTGTTCATATTCTGATTTATGGGCCTAGTCTTTCCCGGACGTCACTGAGTCTCTAATCCACGGGCCATGGTGCTGTTTTTATTGCCATCATTTTTATCTGTTAAAAGTGCTTCAGTTTATTTTACATTGCCACGGAGTGCTAGCTGGATCGACTCAGCCAGCGAGAATGCGTCCACTGAGCTTTGTTGAGACTGTGCCATTGCCCCGCTTACTGGGCGTATGACTACAGGCAGTACATTTTCGAAAACCTTTGAGATAACCGCCGTTATGTGTCTTGTATGATTGGAGACAGTCTGCATTAGGTTTGGCTGTGGTGAGGGGGCTGCTGGCTTTAGTTTGATACCGTCAACGTCCTCTGCGTGCGTCATGGCCGTGGGAATATTAAATCCATGGCTCACTTCTCTCAGTCCATCCTTTACGACCGAGGACCAACTTCGTTTTGTAAAGTTTTTAGATTCTTAAACGTTGGATACTGGTATACATACTGGGACCGACGGAGCGTTGTGCGGCTTTGTGCTATGCTTCGTGAGGCCCTTTCTAGTTGTTCCATTCGCAACAGCCTTTGCGGGCATGCTCTCCACGTAGCCTCATGCTCCCCGTTGCACAAACAACAGCGGGCCTAAGCGTTGCAGTCTTTCCTGAGGTGCTCCATAGAGCCGCATTTCCGACATTTAGGCCTTGGGGCTTTACAGTTAGCGGCGAAGTGGTCTAGACTATAACACTTATAGCACTGCGGGGGTTCATGATATAGTACAACTCCGTGTCGCTTAAGCCCCAGACGCACCTCAGCCGGAAAGCTGTTGCCAGAGAACGTCAAAATAACGTCCTCCGTAGCCGAAACGGCGTTGGTTCTAAGGTTCTTCGCTTTTACCCGAGAAAAGTCTGTCACTCCGGAGGACTGCAGCGCCGATAATATCGCCGATTCCAAGATTGAGGTATGAACCCCGGTGAAATTGCCCTTTATTGTAGATTGTGTTCCGCTTGTTCTTGATGAGACCTTAACTTCCGCTAACTCCGATAGCGAGGGTAAAGTCGCTCTGTCATCTTTGCTCTTCACGACTATGACAAGTTCGCCGTTTTTCGTGAAGCGAGGCTCCTCTATTTTCCCCCGACGATCTTCGCGATGTCGTCACAGATCTCGTTAAAGTTGTGCTCAAGGGCGTTGACAGCTGCGGAGAATATCACAGCTTCCTGCCTGTCAAATCTGACTCTTGGCGACACCTTCATAGCGCGAGAGCGCTTATGCCGGGTCACCGTGGTAAACTCCAAATCGTTGTGAGATTCCTCACCGTTACAGGCTTGTTCCGTTGCCTCGCTGGGGTCTTCCATGCTTACCGGGCGAGGTTCCGCCTCGTAAACACGCATATCTTTACTACGAACGTCTTCTGTGAGGCTTGATGCTGTCTGCTTTCCTCCAATTGTCTTTGAACGGTTAGACGGACCGCCCGCACCACTTCCGTAGGCGCCGCACTGTCTACGTGCAGTGATGCACGTTGTTCCGGCGGCTCCTTCTCTTGCCATTTCGGCGTCGTTCGTTTCAGGGGCATGGCCAGCTGCTACGCCGCGCAAGCAGTATATTGTTTGTTTACAGGCAGACGCAGACAGGTTGTATCTTCGCTCAATATAATAATATTGATGAGAATATAATAAGACTGAATTAATAAAAACTGAATAATAAACACTGAATATAATATACAGAAAAAAAATAATAATATTGATTCTGGTTACCGTAACGGGGATGGCGGCAGTGGCGACGTTGATGATAAAGTTAGTGATGGTGTCTGTGGTGAAAATGGTGATGATGGCTGTGGTGGTGATGGTGATGACGACGAGGAATGAATGATGATGACGATGAAGGTGTACTAATAATGATAACGCTTAAGATGGTACTTGATTATGAGGTATGGTAGTACTGGGTATCGATAGTGATTATGGCTGTGGTGGTGATGATGCCGACTATGACATTACTTCTATGGAAATCGGCAGAGTGCTATAAAAATCACTTACAAGATATGCCACAAATATCGCTAAAAAGTGTGGTTAGTGGCTAATGAGCTCAGCTCCAAAAATACGCACCTACCACGCGTAAAAAACGTCAAACGTTTGTTATTTTAAGGCTAAATTACCAGCCCTCAAAAATATATGTGATTTCGCAATCGAATTTGTATTGTTCTTTTGAGAAACAACTAGAACTGTCGATTTTGTTTCGAACCATGCTAAGTAATAATTTTGTATTTGGAAAGTAAGGATCGTTTTCAAAATATGCGTTACTACGCTCAGGTACAACGTAAGGTTAACTTACCAACTAAAACATTCTGCACGGCGCATACGTGCATGATAGGTAACGCAAACACAGCTGCTAATGAGAACGAGTACACACAAAATGGGATCGTTCGCAAAGTCAGGCCAGTAGTACTTGTAGACGGCAAACAACATATCGTTGTTTTATGAAATCGAAATTAATCGCCATTGTAATATTTGGGCTACTTTTCGTTTACGTTGCTTAAAATGAAAGGATACACAAATTGTACTCACAATTTTCACTATAAAGGTGTGTTTCGAATCCTTAAATATGGAAAATTAACAAGTTTTTCTCACAACTAATATTTACACGTCTATTTTGAACAATCGCGCAGCGGTGGTAGCAACGATAACGAAGAATCAGTAAAATACAGCTTATTCGGTAATAATATACTGTGTATAACTGCGAAGCTTCCGCTGCGAACGGACGTGTCTTGTTCGGGTCTGCAGAGGAAACATATTTTTAGTTGCGGTAAGGTCGCAAGTTGATCTGCACTCATTTTTAGCAAGGTGTGTACGAGCGTTTTGGCAGAATAGCACGCAGGCTTCCCTGGGCCACCTGTGCCTGCAGATCTGGCAAACAGCAGCGTCGTTGGGATCAATTCGGCGAATCACGTGCGACGCGACAGAAGGACTCTACTGTCTCAGATGTAGAGGTAGTGAATATAGTGGCGATGTGTCCATGCGAGACGATGAGGGATTTATCACCATTATTAGCTGGCGTAAGAGGAAAGCGGCTATCCGCGAGAAACAAGAAAGTGTTTAAGACAAACTTGCAGTCTCAGTTAGTGGGCCTGCCTCTTCAAGGTGTTGCAGAGACAAGACCACCAAGAGCAGAACGTTGCAGAGCTCAAAAAGGGTTCCCGCCTGAGGCTGTTTAAGGCAGTGTACGCCATTCTCCCACAGCGCAAGATTTTCGCTAAAAACTATAGCATTTTCCTGTGGTGTCAGACTCTAGATCCCATAAAAGTTGCACTAGCGATCAGCGAGCTGCAGGTAGAGGTGAGCCCGTGTCGGCCATTCGCCCAATTGCTGACTTGTTTCAGCGGACGCATTACTGGCGTGAGCCCGGCGTTTTCCGAGAGCATGATGAAATCAGAACCGCGTGACGTTGGTGTCGTAGGCGTCCGTCGCCTGTTTATCGGAGGGACGGCCACACGGCGCTATTGCTTGATACGGTGATTCTGAACTTTGACAAGAAGCCTCCTGCGTCCGTTTTTTGAGGTATCGCTTACACGTAGTTACCTTTGAGGTCGGCAGGCCAACTCATTGCTTTAATTGCCTAACGAACGAGCACTTTCCCGGTCGTTGCAAGCAACCGAAAACGAACAACCGAAAAACAACCGAAAATCATGCAACATCTCAGCAAAGTGCGCGAACTGTACAGAAAATCACCCAACGGGGTCGGCTAACTGCCCACAAACCAATTTCCTACGGTTAAAAAGGGAAACAAATTTAAAGCCTTCAGTGTTACAGCAAGCCCAGCATATTTGCCCCGAGGCAGCATAGTTGCAATGAGAGTCAAGCCTGCAGGGACTGCGATTCCAATTATTTCGACCGGGTTCTCACAACCGGTTAATATATATGCATCCATCATGTGCGGCATTTTAGCCAAGATGCAAGGCATATGGTGGTACTGCCAAAACAGGGAACAGTTTTACTACGTTGCCTAGGTGCCGGGGAGGCAGTCCACATCCTTATCTCTTCAGCAAAAGTATTGGAGATACCATCAAGCCCCAGGTTGGCGAAGCCCTAGGAACTGTTGCACGGACGTTGTTTGCGATACAGCTAGATCTTGCTCGGTGTGCGCCTCTGAAATGGCCTTTACTGTTCAAGGAATATATATATATATATATATATATATATATATATATATATATATATATATATAATATTTTTTTTTGTGGAACGATAAACATAGATGTTTATTATTTGTGTCTTTAAAAATACAATTGTCTTGTTTGAACGTTTCAAATAATTATACAAATATTAAGAGTGGTTAAAGCTAACCTCCTGCGCGTCCGCACCTTGTCTGCGCCGAGTCGCATCTGATAGGCTATTCAACGACGGTACCGCAGCACACGATGCCGCGTGGTACCTGGGGCATCTTTCACCACATCTTATACAGATACATGTATCTGCAGGTGCATGAAACCCCCCCCGTACCGCATAAAACGTAATGAAAGCCATGAACAGCAAAGCGCGTGAGAACGTGTCGGTTCGTTTGCCTGTTTCCATGTTTCAAAGGTAATCGCACCCGTGCTATAGAAACCAGTATCGATCTCCGCTATTTTCCTCTCCCAAGAGCTGATAAATTGCGCGTAGGCCGGAGTGGAAGGGAGTTTGAATCTACGCTTTAGGTCCTCTATAAGCAACGGCGTGTCACATAGCAGATAAACGTATCTGTTCAGCGATGTACGATGCTGACCTAGAGCTCGCTTCAGGAATGCAGGCTTAATCCGCTCGAATTTTTTCAGTTGCGCCGACAAGAAATAATCCCAGATGACCTGCATTTCGTAGGAGTCGACTGGCGCTACCTTCATGTTGAACAAAGCTAGCGTCATTTGTAGGGATAGTCTCGAAGGAGTTCGTATACTAACACTTGCAACCAGCGCTCGGCGCGCTCTGTCCGTGATGTGCTGCCACGAAGGACCGACCGTTTGTAGGGAGTATCACCTCTAGATATTTGAAGTTGTTTACATATTTCAGGGATGTCCTGTTTATATGCAGAGCATCAGAAACCGCAAGACGACCGCCGCGTCGGAATTTCATGGCTTCTGTCATTGCCCATATTAATCAATAGGCTAGCCTCTTCCACATACCCCGACAACCTTGCCAGCGCCTGCTGAACGTGGAACCGACTTCTTCCAAAAATCACAAGATCATCGGCATATAGCAGAGTTTTCACGTGTCCTGACTGGTCTTGAACGCGTCGTGGCAAATCGCTCAGTAATAGGGAGAAGAGTAGCGGGCTTAGATTGTCACCCTATGCTACACCCGTGGACTGGACAAACGGGTCTAGGAGCGCTACTCCGTCGTCTATGCTCACTGAATTTTCCTGCAGTATGGCCTCAATCAGCAGTAGCATGTTTTCAGAAACCCCGCACTGAGTAAGTTTAATTAAAATCTTGTCACGTGGCGCCATATCGAAAGCCGATTTAAAATCCACAAATACCGCAAATAGTGCTTGTTTTGGCCTCCGGATCGTCTGATGCACCTCTTGAAGCAAGATCTCACACCCGGTCATGGTGGAGTGACCTACACGAAATCCATGCTGCTCAGGCGGGATACAGGAGCAAGCCTCCAGGTACCTTGTCAACCGCCGAGTGATGAGGAGAGCCAGCAGGTTGTAGCAGCAGCTCTTCTTCGTGATAGCCCGCCATGAGGATGCGTCATGAGGGCTGCCTTTGTTCTTCGGGATGATGCTAAGAACAGCATTGCTCCAGCATGCTGGCAGACGTCCATGTCGTAGGCAGGCGTTAAACAGACTCGTTCAACAAGGAAACATGTCAGCCGCATACTTTAGGTGTTCGTTGGGGATCAGGTCCGGCCCAGCCGCCTTGTTCGACTGAAGATGTTCCAGCGCACGCAGAACCTCAAACACTGAAAACTCGGCGCCTAAAGCCTCACACATGGCGGTCGTTTCCTCGTCCCATACACAGGCATAAGATGGGACCTCTCGAGGGATGGTATCTGTCGCCGCGTACATCCCTCTAAAGTGCTCTATTAGCACATCAGAGCTGATAGGGCATGCCATCGGCCTGTCTCGCGTCAGCTATCTGTACGGCTCCTTCGATGCCCTTATTACTAGCTTGTCCTCTTCTCTTGCAAAGTGCTGCTGACGGGCTAATTCGAGTATTCGACGGTACCAGCTTCTTACAAGGATGAAAAGAGGTCTCAATGCTGGATGCCGTCGCGCCAGTTCGCAAGTCAGTTGTAATGCGGTGAAGGCCATCTTACATGTCGCACTAAACCACGAGCGCTAGCGTCGCGGCCTTACCTCTGCCATTGACGATTTCAGGACGTCGGTTAAAGTGCAGGCGTAAGAATCGATATCTGGATCGCAAGGAACAGGGAACAAGGCTGCCAGCTTGGGGCCTAATTTGGTCGGGTCCAGCGCCTTATGAAGACCAACGTTTATTCCGGGTGGAGCTGCCTCTCGCGTGAGAAGCAATTCGATTCCCACTGGAACGTGCCATCTAAGAGAGCTCTCTTCGCGTAGTGCATTATTCCTGCCAATGTAGAGATCTTTCCGGTTGGACATTTGTAGCAAATATGTCGATTACCGAGCGCCCCATGAAACCTTCGAACGTGGATATGCTGCTATCGGAGAGTAGACGACATCCGAAGTCCCCGAGCAGCGCGAGCAGAGTGCGTGTACGTAGTTCATCCGGCTTGTCGATGCACCGGCCAGGATGAGTGGAGTGGACAAAGAAGGAAGGGCATGCATTGCGCAAGTGATCTTGTCGATCAGAACCGTCGTATTCTCACTGGTCGAGGGACGAACATAAGCGGCTATGATACTACATCTGCTGCCGTTCAGTACCAACAAATCGTCCTGTGCAAGTACTACTTTGACATCCCCAAGCCTCTGGTTGTACAGCATCGATACCCCGCCGCTTGGTTGACCTCGCCCTGAGGGAGGCCGAGCCAAGCAGTGGAATGAGTAGAAACCCGGTAATTCAAATGGCTTTGTTTTATAGGTCTCCGTAAGAACGACGGCATCAATGCCTGACAGTACAGATTGTGGCAGTAAAGATAGGGCCCGCGAAGCGCCTTATACATTCCATTGCACGATCATTATCTTGTCAAGCAACTCTCCGCGGTCTGCGCCAATTCTCAGTCGAACCGACGGCCCTGGGTCTAACCTCTGCTCTGTGGACGACCGTGATTTCTGTTGAAGTTCGGATCGTTGTGCTGCGACGTCTGTTGCGACTGCACGTTCGCGAGTACTTGCTTCAGTACTGCTTCCAGGGACGAGAGTGCAGCTGCAGACCATTCCTTCTGACCGGATGAAGTTTTGTCGACGGGACGCGGTTTGTGATGAGTGGCCCGAGCACGGGTTGAAGAGCGACGGCGAGGCGTGGGTGGCGGTTTTGCGAGAGACGCACTGGGAGGGTGGGCCGCTTTGTCCGGGTGCTGATGCGCCCGTAGCCTGCTGGGCCTTGTAGGTTTCTCGAATGTTGCATTTTCCGGTTCGGACGTCAGTACCTTTTTCAGTTTCAGCGGCTTTACTCCTAAAAAAGCTTTTATCCTTCGTGCCAGGATTGCCGCGATTTTCATGGAAACGTCTCCTTTGTAGGAGTACCGACTGCTTTCAACAACTAGTCGTTGTGTCACAGTCAACGGCAGTGCAAAAAAGGGTGTATCTTCCTCAGCCGCCATTGAAAAGATAGCATTATTTCCGGCCTTGCATTCTGCCGAGAACAGCGGGACGGACAGCACATGAAGTTCTGACTCGCGTCTACTTGCTTTCAGCCTCGCGCCAAAACTTTCCACCGTCGCAATGTAGGTGTCTTTCTTGAACTCCATGCACTCATGATAGCCGGCCTGAATAAAGACGGCTACCGGACCTTCCGTCCTGCTGATATATTTCTCAGCTTCTTCAACGATGCTCTTCGCGTCCATTCCTTTTGCTGAGCGTACTGCTATAGACGTCTTTTTGGGAAACAGTTCCCTTAGCGCTGGTCGCAATGACTCCACTGCACTGTCACCAACTACCAATACCGTTTCCCTTGAAGGGCGCTGGATTTCAGCTCTGGCAGCTTTAACAGAACCATCTATTATCTCCACGTCCGTTCCTGTTGTCCCCGTAGCCTCGCGTCTCCGATCTAATTTGGCCATCTCTGCCTCGAGCGCTAGTACGCGGTGGAAGAGAAACGACACACATCCCATAGCCTCCGTATCGAGTGAACAGGCGTCCAAACATTTCATGAAGCGCTCCATCGCATCCATATATATATACTAATGTTTTTTTCAAGTACGTGGCACCGGGTTATCGATATGGATAGAAGTCTCCACAAGAAGAGCCACAAAGCTCTCTGATCAAACAAATTACAGTAGGTTTCACGTTCAGGTGAATGTCGATATGCAATTTGTTACATCAAGCAGTGTGACCATCGGGTATTCATTAACTCCATGAAAGACCGAGTTTACGATTTGGTTCAGAGGAAGGGACAAAAAAAATCCGTTTCTAAAATAGAATATGTAAAATCAAACAAATCATACAGCCCTGCTAAGAATCGAATACTCCGTAAGGCGTTATTGTCGATAATGCTCTTAAAATTTCAAGTCAATCAAATAAATCAAGCCGAAATAATCACGCCAATCAAGAAAGGCGGTAAGAAGTAGTGAGGAGCGGGAACTATATGCATTAGACATATGAGCGCTCACATGCATGAGTTAGACTTAAGGGATGATATGGAACGTAAAATGCTAATACAATAAGGCATCAACGGCAGGGCTAAATAAGCTAAATTTAGATAAAGTAGTGGCTGAAAAATATACGTATAATAAGTAAAACAAGAAGTCATGTGCAAATTATAATATGGTCAAAGGAGATATATATTTTTGCCATTATTTCTCCCGGTAAGGGGAGATACTGGCAAAATATACGCAGACAAAGGCCGAAGTTCAGCATTTTATACAAAAAGAAATGAAACGGCGGGACGAACAGGAATTCAATAGTACATTAGTAGGCTCCAAGGGGACAACGGGTAAAGCGATTCTAGACTTAAGTAGTCAATGCGAGAAAAGGCATGACTAATCTTGAGAGCGAAAAAGTGTACACCAAAAGAGAGATGAATGCGGCGGTAGAGGCACATTTTTTATTAGTAATGGAGTTAGAGAAGGGTGGTCCAGAATGAATGCAGGTATATTCACGGAGGTAGAAGAAGTAGAGCAAGTTATAAAAAGATTGAAGGGAAGACGGTGTGCGGGTAAGACAGAATAACAGTGAGATAGTAAATGCGTTGGGAGAGAACTACATAAGCTATTTATCTAAACCAATAACTATTGCACCAATTACATACCGTAGTTTTGCGCAAATTTGTAAGAGGTGCGTACAAAATAGGTAAAAAGCGAATAGTAAAATTGGAAAATGGCAATGTGGGTTTAGGAAGGAATATAGGGCTAGACGACCATCTTTTTGTTAGGGGCTTTTTGAACTTAAAAAAAGCTTACGATATGGCCAATAGAGATGATACTTTGTACAATTATCTGGCAGAAGTGTAGTATTTAACGCAAGTTGAATACACTTATTAGCGGATATTCTAGAAAAAAAACACGGTAATGATCAAATTAAATGAGGGAGAATTGAGTGCATGTGGCGTTGTTACAGGAGTAAAACAGGGATGCCTTTTATTGTTATTACTTTTTCTAATAGTATATATATATATTTAAATGCATACAACGTTTTTCCAACATTTTCACAATAGTTCTTATCACAGCTGATTTGATTCTGCTGGTCACCCATGATGTTTGAGGGATTCGTTTCTAACACTTCCTTATCTCTCGCACTTAGGTTCTTTCAGACTATACAATCCACCGCAGTAGATACGTACGATGGCAGGAGCAATACGCTGTGTTGATGGCGTTGAGATTTTTGTTGTTGCTCTATATATATATATATATATATATATATATAGAGAGAGAGAGAGAGAGAGGGAGAGAGAGAGAGGGAGAGAGTCGCGATAAAGATGAATAGCATCGGATTGTGGTAGCAGGTCGGTAGAAGAAAAACATTTATTAAAACTTTTCTTTAGTAGTTTGCAGATGATAGGGTTATTTTAGGAATGTACGTATATTAGGTTTAATGTGGGACGGCAGCAGATGAATTAGATATGATATTTAACAAAGAGAAGAGCGCTATTTTAGTATCTTTGGGGGGTTACATTGGAAGCTAAGGTTACAGGGAAAGGTTCTAGGGAATCGGGATCAATATACAGGGGCAGCTGAGTCCGGACTAAACGTTATTGCAATTTAAATCTTAATGAAAACAGATATTTTTTACGTGCCGTTAGGGACACTCCTAAAGAACATTTTTGTTCAATGTATCTACCATCAGCAGCTAGCGCAAAAGCGCCCACAGGCCTTCGTCAAAGTTGAACGATTTGACAATGGCTCTGTGTAGGGCTTCCTTGTTTTCATATCGAGACTTGCTAGACTCTCGCTCAACAACGGCCCATACATAGAAGTCCAGAGGATTTAAGCCTGGACCGCTAGATGGCCACATCGTCTTGTCCCAGAACGCCGTCATGCTGTACTGCAGCCAATTCTAGACGAAATTGCTAGTGTGGGCAAAAGCGCCATCTTGTTGATAGACACATTGTCTTTTATTGGACACTATCAATCCATGGTTTCAGCACCCTTCGCAGAACACGTAAATACACTTCCTTTGTTATGGTTCCGTGTTTGTCCAAAAAGTGCGGGATTATCGGGTCTCCTTCATTCGACACAACACTTAGAACATGAACATTGGCAGGATATTTGGTTCTAAGTACGATTGGTACATCCTCAGGGTCCTTTGCAAGCCACCGGTCATTTTGCGGGCAATGTTTTTGGTCAATAATGAAGACTTTTTCGTCGGAAAGGAAACGAAGGTGTACCGTCGTTTCGTGTCTCAGCGACGTGAGTGTGATATTGCGGAAAACCATCCTCTTAATTTTTGTGGCCTCAGACAACATCTGTCTGACTTCGAACGTATTAGACTTGCAGCGCAGTTCTTCGATGATAATCCGTAGTTCTTCGATGATAATCCGACGCATAGAATGGACACTCATATTGAACTTGGTTGCAAAACGGCGCATCGATATTCAATTCAATTCAAACGCACCTTTATTTTGTCAAAGGGAACAAATTACAATATTTACATTTCACAATATATAGACAGGATGGATCTTTAAAAACGCAGGTTTTGCACTATATTATTCACTTTTGGCGTCTTTGGCGGTAGTGAAAATTCATTCCAGGTCGTCCTGTCTCTTTTGCATCCTTGTAGCATCGGGCAATGTCGTAGACCGTTGCTCTTCTAAATTCAGTGGTGCTGATGATTTTGGCTGGTCGATGTCTTTTTTTTTTTTTTTTAAGGGGTGGAAAATGCATTTACGCACACCCGCCGATATAATGACGGGTAGTGTGGGGCTAGACGCTCGGAGAGGGAATACGCGACTCACTCTAATCCGAGCGCACTACCCACAAAAAAACACTACCCCCCCGGAACCCCCTCCTGGTTCGGAATTGTGAACCATTACCTCGAGACCAGGAGGGAGGAGTCTCACGCTTCAACCCTTTCCTTAGTCTGTAGGTGCGTCCCGAGCAGGTAAGTCCTGCTGGGTTAAATCAGGGGGGCTCCGGGCGACGAATCGCGCCCGGCGATTATTCTCCAGCCGGATCTTTTCGCGCATGAGCCCGTCGAGGTATTTTAGGCCAGCACCCCAATTTGTCGTTGAGTCGACCATGTGCGTGACGATCACTTGCGCGGTAGATGCCCGTAGGGTAAACGGTGAGCTATCGCGGTACGCAGACAACGCTGTGCATGTCTCAATTGTATGCGCGGCATCATCGGGCACTCCGGCGTCGCAGAGAACGCATATGTCCGTCGCGGCTTTTCCGATCTTCATCATGTACGCCTGAAACTGACCATGTCCGCTCAGCGCCTGGGCAGCGTAATATGTCATTGGTCCCTGTGCCGTATACCACTTGCGCAAGTCCGTGATGAGGAAGCGTGTCCACGTGCCTCTCGTGTCTCCGGCAGGCGGGTGGGACTGGTCGATGTCTGGCACCAAGCAATTGAATAACGGTTGCTCTTCGGTCATATTCTCGACCTACGTTGCGCCGGCCGTTCATTATGGCGATGTGTTTTTGTTCTATTGTAAGTGGACTGTCTGCCCTTTCAAAACGAAATGAATTAACGCATTCGGCTTATGCAAGGAAGCCCACCAAAATGTGTACGGATATAGCTGCCTATCTAAATATTTGGGTGTGACTATAGCATCAGCAGGAATAATTGTTGAATGAGGAAGAAATGTTAAGAATAAAGAAAGCAGACAGGGGTCGGAATTTGGTAAGGTGCAAACGTCTATGGGGCTTCAATAGATATAGGGACATTTGGAAGGCAATGTATGTGCTAGGGCTGACGTTTGGAAATTCTGTTCTAGTGCATAGCACAGGTTTATGGAGGAAATTAGACGACATTCAGCGAGAAGTAAGTAGGTTTTAATTGGGATGTCGTTTCAATTGTAGCAGAGAGTTTCTTAAAGGGAAAGGCGGTCTATCAAAATGTGTCGAAAAGGAAGTGCAAAGTAAGCTATTGTAGTCGTATTGTAGTCGAATTAGTACATTGGATAACGAGCGACGGGTTAAAGAGATGCAGTGGGTAAAGAAGGCAATAGAAGTATACACAAAATGGAACAGAAGGGTGGCATTTGTGGTTGAAGTAGCATGGTTTTACGAAAATAAAAAAGGCAGCGGGCTATTAGCCGATGCGAGAGCCTGTATGTTAACCATAACGGTGCAGCGAAACCGCTATGCGGAGTTAGAAATAACGGTTTATCGGATATGCGGTAGGAAAGTGGAAACGCTAGATACCCAGGTTAGAAAATGTGGACATTTCAACAGGCGGTAGACAACAGGAATTTATAATTAGGGGGAGGCGCTAGGATTAAAGACGGATGTAAAAAAGGCACAAATCAATATTACGACGCAGAGGCGATCCCGGTGGAAGGTGCTCAACACGTACGGGAACAATAGTACAATATAGGCAATTAATAGTTACAGCGTTATGTATTCCTGATATAGAAAAGGTTAATGCGTGTACACAAACTTATTAAGCAAACTAACCAATCAATCAGTAATCAGTCATCTCCCCCTCATGGAACGCTTCAATCTGTTAACATTCGAAGAACTAGAGGGCGTGTTGGCAGCCGTATAGGCGACATATCCATCGCCGCACTCCTTCGTGTGGCGCCACTGTTACGCCATAGGCGGTCTTCACTGACGAGCGCCTGTCCTTCGTTCTCCTATTTGTCTTCCTCATCACAGTCTCCTTGCGTTGGTAGCTGAATGTCGTGCCATCACTGCTGCTGTTTCTACAGCCTGGTTCCATGTTGCTCTTTAGGCAGCACATTCTTCTTCTTGGCGAGTTGTTGCCGCGCTGCTGTTATTGCGCCAATCCCGTCATCATAGTTAAGTACATTAGCAGCAGCTGACCAGCAACCCGGGGCCTCAAAGGAGCGGAGTCATTCATTGTGCAACCTTGTGTACGCTTTTGAAAGTGTCCGGTGTGCTAAAACTATGCAAACTTATCAACAATGTTTCACTGCCTTACTTTGAACGTAGCGACCTAATCGATCTTTGCCGCGCAAGGTGGCTTAATAGCAACACCATTGTCTTGCATGCTGGATCGGTCACTCGTACGGCCGCGGCCGCGACTTTTCTCGGTTTGATGATTTTAGAACTAAACAAAGTAAATGCCGGGATAGCCAAACCAAAACCAAAAAAACAGTAGCTTTATTGTTTATCTAAAAAAAGATATAAAAATGCCATCACCGCATACATTCTTCTTCGGTAATATTAGTAACAAAGATATATTTATTACACTTAAATCTGACCCGCAAATATAGGTTTAGAAGCCAGTGGTTTTGACTAGTTAGACCACGGACAATGTACAAATAAGCCCACTGTATCTTGTGTCGTCGCTTTCTGGCCAAGATCCGAATAACGGTTTTGTGTTTCGATACGGTTTGGCTTAGTTTCTGACCGTCATGCCGTGTGCACTCAATTTATAATTGCAATGCTATATTTCAAAGGTACTCCATTTACCTATGCGATGGTTTACGTCGAACGAAAAGATACAAAATTGCTCGTATGTCCTGCTATGCCCATCTTGATGGTTAGCACAGTATGCAATAGTAGTAAGGCTGTGGCCGGATTAATATTATGCGGAAGACTTTGCGCTGTAGACGTACACGGTAAACTCCAGTCATTTTGTTCTAATGCGATTCTTTGATTGGCTCCCGTGGGATCTCAAACACGGCCGTTCATTGAAATTGCCTCCTTTTGCCTGTAAAGATGTAAACTTCTGCAGTCAACAAACCTTGCGCCAAACCGCGTAACATATTTAACATACACATGCATGCAGCCATAACAAGATGTAGCATTAAAACTGCAGATTATAAATCTGACTATATCTGAACAGGATGCTACTATAATTTAGATACACAATACTAAAACTGCAAATGCACGTATTGCTAGTAATTTGCAATGTTGATAACAGCAAACAATTATCTACCTTATATCTTGGTCTTTAATCGCGCACAGGCTCATACCAATATTTATGTGATCCCTAATGAAAAACAAACCCTTGGGCACGCTCTCTTCCAAACGCAGTGATGCCTAACAATGAAGGCCAAAACTATGGAGCCGCATTGTCTATCTCAATCCCATACACATCTGCATCTTGGTAAGAATGTATTGAACTACGTCTGTGCCGACTGAGGAATTGTACTATTGTAGGGTCTTTAATCTAAGCGCAACTTATTCGGAAGCGCCATTTTGCATGTATAGAAAAAACATGTATAGCTAATGCACGGCATGCGAGTCAATTCCTCAAGTTCCTCAATTTAAATCGTTTACACAACTGCCAAATCCTATACATCTACTGTTGTACTGCAAACAGCTCTTCTAAGAACGACACCAGAAGCGGCACACCTACTCCACTCCACATCTATGCTGTGCCCTGAACTGGATCGAATAAAACTGAAATACTTTGTCTCAATACTGGACCAGAGTGTGCAGAGTTTTAAGCATGAAAGCTTTGCTTCATAATGTGAACATGTGTGCACATTTATTTCACGAAAGCGGTGGTAAAGGGTTCAAGAGAGGGAATAGGGATGGCTACAATGTTGGGGGTGGCTTTAGCGATCACCAGGGTTATGGCGGATCGAAGATCAACTAGCTGAAAGGGCCACCCGGGTAGCCTCGGTGGACGGTGCGGATCTCACCGTGGTCGCATAGAATCTCTCGGCATGCCGGCCGGCCCCGACCACGATAGTCTTAGCGGGCCAGGCGAACCTGAACAGTGGCGGCGTGGTCTAGGGGATTAGTGCGCTAGTCATGGTTGTCATCTACCGGTCCCCGGTTCGATCCCTGTTGTTGATCGAATTTTCTTTGAGCAATCCTCATTGAGATTAGATGAATAACCATACCGCTGAGGGTCAGCGGCCATGCTGCCACAAGGACTGTTAGGAAAACCCTAGATATCTTAACATGTCCGGCTCTCGGTGCTTTGAAGAAATACCTCAGGTTGAGTTCCAAGCCCGTAGGGGACGGAGGATAGTCTAGAATTAAAAACAACCTCCTTAAAAAATGTTTAATTCTAGGCGAACCTGAACGCCCTCGTGGTATTGACGGCCTAAACATCTTTGGATGCCACGGCGGCCTCGGCAGTCCCGGTAAACTGAGTGGAGCAGCTATGCGTGATCCTGGAGGATCTACTGGGATCTACTGGAGGATCTACTGTCCCGTCACGACAGTCCATGTGAACGTGGCAGTGGCTTAAACATGTGCGGCGGAGGTACATACTCGTATTGTAGAATGAGCATGGACTGTCACAACAGCAGGGCGGATACAACATTGGGTGTCTTATATGCAGAAACAGAACGAGCCTGACTACACGATATATATATATATATGTGGAACGGCAGCTAGGCAAACGGGAATGGCGCAATTGACAACAGCGGTCGGGCCACAACTAAGGACCACATGAAAAATTAGACAGGCTATAATGAGTAAAGTGGTAGAGACTATATAGGTAGCGGCTACTATACCGAAAAAAGACTGTAACAGGCTTGCCGAATATCTGCGTTAGTAAGCGGCTGCCGAGTTGTATTAAGCCCTCCTAGTCGGGGCATTTGTTTTAACAGTGGTAATTATGTAGAGTCACTAGTGCAGAGGTGCGCTACAGTCTGCTCTGATAGTAACTTTTTCCTGATTTTACGAGCTGCGTAAGGATTCTCAAAATTGTATGTGGAAAAATCCCTCCCCAAACCATTTTGCAGAAACACTTCGTACCGAATCTTCTACTTTAATGCGCTCGCTGCCAAGATGGAGCCTTAATAGCAAACGTTTCCGGTTGCCATCCAGCAGCGAATAACCACGCTTTTCGTTAGCGCCAGAGAAGTTCGTCTACTCTATCCGTATAGATAGTTTCGATTCCAAAGAATACGCCGTATTTGCTCTTAGCTCAAAAGCGGGGCGAAGTTCTGTGTGCGCCTGCGCCGAGAGAAATGCCTTCTTCGTCCGATTCAGCGCATCACAATATTCTTCCGAGTTACTGTTTTACGCCGACTGTGATTGAGAATTCATAAGTCTCCACCGAGCCATTTACTAATAGGCTCTCTCCACTAAATAGTAAATTTTTCAAATGTTACCGCGGGAAGAACCGAGTTAAAATAAAACCAAAGTTTAACTCAATTAAGTAATCTGACGAGAACAGCAAGATTGAAAATACTAAACATCGTTGCGTTTTTTTTTAAACGATGATAATTTAAAAAAACACAAATACAATGCATTAGAGACAACTGTATCGATTATGCACTGTATACTATGACTTGTTGTTAAAAGGGCTTATATAAAAGAGCAAATTTCCCAACCTAGCACGCTCCCACAGGACTAGGCAGTGCGATCGCCTGGACAACTTGGCTACAAACGCGTTATTTCTTGCAGCCTGTTGCTTTTGAAACGCTCGGTATCGGGGACGTCGCAGGGAGCAGTTTTATATAGACGTATGCTAGAAACCGATTGCGGAAACGAAAACGCATTTTTTTTATAGTCAACTTCTGACAAAGCGTTTGTCAGGGGTTGTCTACAAAAATACAAAAAGGCTAATGCCGTTGCAGTGTTAAGAATCTATCTACCAGAGTCTACGTGGATCGCAGTAGCCCTGTAGACAAAGTGGTAGAATAGAATCTTTTAGAAGTGAAGGTCAGATACTAACATGTTACGCGTATTGTCTTAGTTACTTAAGGACACAAATGTATTTCAAAGGGATGAACAAAGGCCCTACAAGACAGAAAATGCTGCATATACAGGCGTGAGAAATGACTATAAACGAGTATGACAAACTTATTATACATAAATTGATTTTGAACGCATCTGTGAACAAATTTGGCGCTAGTAAACCGAACTACACTATATATGGCTTACGTCGAACCACCATATATATATATATATATATATATACATATATACAGGGCCATTCTTATCGTTATGTACTTATTTCAAGGTTTGATAGAACTCGGCAAGAAAATCTTTTTTTCCAATGGAAGGAGGCGGTGGAACGTCTTATTTAGAAGAGATAGTGAAGTTAGTTATTCTTAGTTATTATTAGTTAGTTAGTTATTAGAAGTTATTAGAAGTTAGTTATTATTAGCTTTGTATAGTTGTGCGAAATCTACGTTTTCGGGGGAACCAGCCAACACATGAAGGAACCGATTATACCAGCGTGTTCGAAGGACAATTTTGCACAACGAAAGACACTTCACTATCTTGGCTAGCGATAAGCGAATAATCAGATTAAAAAAGTCATTAAAAAGTCGATATGTTACGTTAAAATTTCTCCATTACGACCAAAAATGTACGTCCAAAGGACCACTCTCACGCAATACCAAATTTAATGCCCATCATTTTGGTGATGATGATGCTGCGTTACGTAGTTGCCAAGTAACTAAGCTTTTTCGACATAATTGTTATGTTTTACGTTAAAGCTTTTACGTTTAAAACCGTACGTTTTTTCCATGACGTTTCCGCCCCCCCCCATGCAAGTATGCATGTCTTCACTTTCGATATGGCTATCGAAAAAGCTTAGTTACTTGACATTTATGTAACGCAGCATCATCACTTTGGTACGAAAATGATAGGCATTGCTATTGCGTGAGACTGGTCCTTTAGACATACATTTTTGGTCGTAATGGAAAAATTTTACGATTTTTCGCGAAAAAAACCTTAACGTAAGACATAACAACATATCGACTTTTTATGACTTTCCTTAATCTGACTATTCGTTTTTTGCTACGCAAGCTAGTGTCTTCGTTGCTCATAACACGCCGGTATACTCGGTTCCTTCATGCGTTAACTGGTTCTCCCGCTAATGTAGATTTTGCACAACTATTTAGGAGAAAGGGGCAGAAGAAATTTATAAACTTCGCCTCCTCCTCCTTTTATTGGAGAAAGTATTTTTTTGCCGAGTTCTACCAAACTTCTAACTATTAACGAATTAATTAAACAGAATATTGCCCTTACCATGAGTGCAGTATTTGAGGGCTCACGCCAGCGTTTTTCCCTCTTTGTATACGATCTCGGTGTTCACAGAAGAAGTCCACACAAAAGAGCAGACGTCGCGAGTGAGCAAAGACAGGCAGCTAACGCTGTCCAAGATACGAGTTGTCGAGGCTTGAGCAAGCTCAAAGGGATAGTCTCTATCCGACGGCAAATTTGCCTAGGAGTTCCAATTTATATATATAACACCACACATACGCACACACACACATATATATATATATATATATATATATAGCCGGTTCAGTAAGTTTCGAAACTCAATATATATTAAGTAATAGTTTGATGGGTGGCGGCGTAGTATAGGGGACTAGTGCGCTGGTCATGGTTGTCGTCCACCGGAATGTCGCCGGTTCGATCCCTGTTGTTAATCGAAGTTTCTTTTGGCAATGCTCATTGAGAATAGATGATAAACCAAACCGCGGAAAGCCAGCAGCCATGCTGCCACGGTAAGGTAAACCGTATGCACTATTTTATCTGTGATTATATATTAACTTACCAGGCAATGCGTAACCTGAGAAACTCATCAACAGCATTTCATTCGAATTGTTGAACATTTTTACGTTTAAAATTCGATTAGTTTCTAGGGTTATCTGGTTATTAAAATACAAAGGGGCTAATGCTCTTGCTGTATTAAGAATCTCTTTACCAGGGTCTACGTGGATTGCAGTAGCCCCGTAGACAAAGTGGTAAAATATTCTTTTAGAAATGTAGGTCAGATAATAACATGTTTCGCGTATCGTTTTTAGTTACTTAAAGACACAAATTTATGTCAAAGGGATGAAGAAAGGCCCTAAAAGACAGAAAATGCTGCATATACAGGCGTGAGAAATGACTATATTTGCGAGTATGCCAAATGAATTATATATAAATTGATTTTGAACGCTACTGTGAACAAAGTTGGTTTGTTACGCTAAAGCCAATCATACAAGGTATGATTGGCTTTAGCGTGAACACGACTATGAACTACGTAACAAAAAGCTGACTTTATGCGTGTAGTTTTAGCGAAACACATACATCTTCAGTCCAAAACATTGGGAGAATTATACTCGGCACCGGCTCTGTTGCCAAATGTACCAGCCTCACGTTTGTTTGCATTCGCAATCTCATGTCAACTCGTAGGCCAGATCTCTGAAAAGATATGTAGTCATTTAATAAGTGTTATTACTATACATGACACAGATCAGGCTATTGCAGGCTTTTAGCGATAAGTTTCAATGATAGAGGGTAAAACTCAACCTACGTTACACTAGTGCATTTATCTATTCCAATTTAGGCATATCATGCATAGCCTATTTTAAGTCGAAATGGCACGTTCGGCTACACTAAGATAAGATACTTTCGCAAACTTTGTGTTGTTTTAGCACTCGCCGATGGAACTGTAGCGCATTAAATAGTTATGTTAGCACACTTAGCAGCGTAAATCTTCTGACCTGTTAGTTTTACAAACGGGGCTTAAAACTTACATAACGGCGTTCAATATTAAAATAAAGGGTGGGCAGCGAAACGCAGGTATCTTAATAAAAAAAAACGTTCATACATTATTGAACGTTGCAATGTTGATAGCTTTACTATACCGCACCGTGGTTAAGCTATTCGCTTTGCCATTTTACGGTCAGGCTGATAGCTTAGGATTGTATGTGGAATACAATATTTAAAGAATGCCCTCTTGCCACAGAGAGCCAATCCTTTTGCCAAAGTTTTGACGAAATTTCGGCACGTTTCGTGATATATATTTTTTATTTTATCTTCGTACCTTCCCGGATACGATATTCCAGTTTAGGTATTAAATGGTGAGCACCATTTTAGAGACGCGTTTTTTTTTTTACAAAACCCCATATATAACCCCATGAGGTCCAGCCAAGATCTAAAAACGACGAAGAAGTCAATACTTAAAAAGTTAAAATTGTCCGGAAATTTTACGATGAGCAGCTCGATCGTTGCGCCCGTTGTGTGATTTGTAAGCCTATTTTATTGAAACCACATGATGCTCACATTCAATCCGTCAGAATCTGGCTACAGAAAGTTTCTCATCACGTCCTGGTATTGCTCGCTGTTGGTGGTTACAGTCGCTTCACGGGCGTTTTCAAAGCAGTAAGGGCGGATAACAAGGCCGCTCCGAAATCCGTACCAAACATTGGCCTTCCGAAAATCATGTGCTTGCTCAAGGATCTTCATGAACTTCATGAGTCCCAAATACAAATGTTTTACCTAAATCATAATCACTTTGCGTAAGTTTTTACATTATTTGATGCGCGCTTTTCTAGGTACTGCTGTTAGTGAACAGCCAGTTTCGTAAAACTTATTTTATCAAAACACAAGTCGCTTAGTACTGTATTGTTCCACGTCAATGCAGGTTTCATTTTCCTGTTTGCAAAACAATGGCGAGAAAATCAAGACACCGCTCAACAACAGACATGCGCTCCGCTGCCCTCCAGAAGGTTGCATGGAAAGATGCATGTTAAAAAATAAGTAGCACGCAATCACGTTATATGAAGCTTATAAGATAATATCATAAAAAAAAATCAAAAATTGCATTTTTAGCGTATATCGAATATGAAAACAAACTTACAGCATGGACGTCAATGTAGAAGTGATGTTTGTTCTCGACAGGATGTAAACCGCCTACGTTGGCTCGCAGTAAAGGATCCCCATGAAGGAAGTGAGGAAGGCTTATCACAAGCGGCGTCGCAAACTTCCCCAAGCCAGATGTACCGGCTCCGAACCTGCTTGCGTCAAATGTCCCCTTTACGTGCGTCGGCGTTTCGCAAAAACAACTATAAGAAAACAAATGTTACACACCCTGATGTAGGTTGCGATTTCCGTTAGAAAAACTCTTGGTAAAGTACATACCTTTTAAATCAAGTGAACAGCAAAAGTTAAACGCATGCTTCTAACCTTTTTTTAGCGTGAGGTTTGGGAAAAAATGCTTTATGCACCCACGCGCTCCTCCACATCAGCACTGGGTAACCCCATCCCCGGTGGTATGGGGTTACCCACTAAAAACCCCTAATCCTCACGTTCACCGCCCCCCACCCCCCCCAGGGTTCGGTACTGTTTGCCAGTTCTTCGAGGCCATGGGGGGGGGGGGGGTGCGTCTCCTACCAAGGCTTGTAGGGGCCTTTCGCGGCTCCTTCTAGTAATGGAGAAACGCCTTTCATTATCGAGGCAAGTTTTCTCTCTTATGATTCCGTCAAGGCATGAGACTCCTTCCGCCCAAGAGTTTCTTGACGTCATCATCTAGGTGATGATAGTCAGCTGCAGCAAGTGCACGTGGGAGGCCGGCGAAGGTGCAAAAGTCCTGTGCACCCTGCGACCGTGTGGTCCGGATCGTCTGGTGCCCCGGTTGACCACAATATGCAGATGTCTTAGTGAGACTTCCCTATATGTCTGGAATTGACCGTGTCCCGTAACGGCCTGCATTGCATAATACAATAACGCGCCATGACCTGGGCCATAATACCACATATCTAGATACTCGGTAAGAACAAGGTAAAGAGTCCAAGAAATGGTTGCCTCCCTATCCTGGTTATAGTCCATGTTATCCTCATCCAGTCTCATGGTACTCCTCTGCCCTGCAAGAATGTCCCAGGAGAGCATTCTTGCCAGTACTAGGGCCGGCTCCGTGCTGACGGTTCTGTAGACTCGGTTGATCCGTATGGCAATCGCTCTTTGAGCGGATCTCAGGAGCTGCCTGTTGCTCCTGAGATCCGCAGAGAGCGATTGCAAAGGGCATATCCGCTCATACTGGCGCCGCATAGAGCGCTGTGGATTAAGCCGCCGACGCTATCAAGATTCCCTTTTTCTGGTCGGCGCCCTCTGACCAAGGCAAAACCTTGGCCAATGACCTGGCAATCTTGTGGACCTTTGTTGAGTAGGTATTTAACCGTTTTTGCTCCCTTCGGGGGGCTAGTGTATATTCTGGGGTATAACGCGGAATAGTGTGGTATCCCTATGCCGAACCTCGATAGGGGGAAGGGTGGGAAAGCTGCCGGCCTGTCTATTCGGGCTGACGGGCGCTCCTGCCATACGTCAACGCGTAACCACTGTTGGCGGCGGGAGTGTAACTATCTCTCATTTTTGGTCACCGCAATGGGGTGACCGTCGAGCATAAGACGCGCGCCCCGGGTCCGTTTCCGGCCTATCAGATATATTGCTTCAGTTTTCTCCGGGGCCACCTGGAGGCCGTTTTGTATCATCCAGCGGGGGGAGACACGGTTTAAAGCGTCATTTGCGATGAATTGCAAGGACAGGGTCGTGGCGAGACACTACTGTCAATGCTAGATTATCCACATAGGCCGTCGTTTCTGCCCCGGGGACATGTTGCTAATCTAAAAAAATAGTACCGGCTACGACTGTGCCGTAAGTGAAATGACATTCGACCATGCCTAGGGTGGGTCAATCTATTTCCGAAGAAACAACATCATGCCTGAAAAACTTACCGGGTTCGAGGTCGCCGGTTTCATTGAAGAGGTCGCTGCCTCCTTGGAAACGAGCGATTAATTCATCATTGACAACCAACTGCTTCTGTAGATGCAGCGGCCACGGTTTAAAAGAAAAAGCTGAGTAAAACTTTACGCTCTTCGGCGGTTTCTCGAATGCTGGAAAAAGCGTGCCATCTGCAATAGAACTAGCACCGTTATAACATTACTCTGCCAATGTAACTGCAAACCTAATGTTTTGTAGCGCTCAAACACTATAGAAACAGTGTGCACTACGCTATGTAATCGTGATCTATCTCGTTGATTACATTATAACTATATGTTAATAGAAACATATATGCCCCCCAGAATTATATCGAACAGCCATGCCATGACGTTACCAGACTTAGCAAGGCGTCCACGCTGGGCGCGCCAAACCAGATGCTACAACGGACAATAGTTGAGACTACTTGAAAACACTCGCTCAAGACCAAAAGCTTTATTTCACTCAGTCTACGTACATAACGCGTTAAACATCAAAGTTGGGGGTAACTCTGGTAAAGAAGCGCGTATCGCCGTGTCTGCAACGGATTCCACGTCGAACTAGTCTTAAGACGGAATCACCTCGACTTCCGCAGGGCTACATTCTGCGCCCGGTTCTCTGGAACGCAGCATAGCATTCTGGTGTACATTGACAGTCTAGCCCTCGTATCTGGCGTAAAGGAGCCCTTAAAGAAGCGGACATTGCGGCCGGATGGAAACTCACTTATTCAAACTCATTCTAGGAAAAACCTCACCAGAACTATCTCGCTGGCAGGAATAGGATCAAACACGATACAAAACACAGGACGCAAGCCTCATGTCGTTTGAACTCCGCCACGTAGAAGCAAAATGCGTTAGCTAGACTACTTTCTTACTGTATTTATAAGAATTAAGTTGTAAATTATAGCAGCCTTTGATTATTCCACGCTCACATACTTTCCTCCGATCAGCCAACCTCAATCGTAGCTCGTTTTAGCGCTAGCGTAGAGCGTATTATGCACGTTGCAAAAGCCTCTTTGTTTTTGTAAATCTAATTTAAGTTCAGATTCTTAGTACTCGAGCAAACACAGGTTTCATCACTTACCTTAGTTACAATAAATATGTGTTCGACTTTATTTTATTCTACTGTCCAAAAAAGGGGCGCATCGGCCCGCTGTCGATATGTGTGGTCTCCACTTCAGGGAGATTGTGATACACACTATGCGCTTATAGAAAGTGTGGAGGAAGCGGGACAGAGGGAAGGCTTAGCTATTGCCCATAATGGAGAGGATAAAGGGAGACGCTAAATCCTCGCCGCGACCTCGGCGCACCCCTGCAGACCTCAGAAAAGGCACAGAGGAGGCGCATCGAGCACTAAAAAAGTATGACTGCTCCTTTACAAGATGTCAAAGAAATGTCGTGAAATTACGAACCCGGGGCAGGGGGGAGTCAGGCTTTAACGGGCTTGTGGGCTGACCCTCAGCCAACATTTAACGTCTACGGAACTGCTTTCGCATTGCTTCGTAAGACGGATCCCATTAAGTTCATCAAGTTAAAAATAACTCAAATATTCTAAGTTAATACGTAAGACTCTGTCCGCTCGTGACCCGAGCCTCTGCAGCGACTAATATCCTTAGTAAGATCTCTTTCGTAACGATCGTTCAGTGTTACTGAAATCATATTGCCGTGTCTGATGAAACGCACTTGTTTGCTGAGCCGGTCTAGTAACATATGATTATGCTTGTTCTGCACGTGAATATTAGCCACGTTCCACCTTCCAATAGCTATTTCATCAGAACCGGGTCGGTGGCGAAGAGACCTGGGGTGCAATACTTGTCTTCTTCACGAAATTGCGACATTAAACTCTGATTTCAATTTTACTACTTAAAAGGCTAATCTATATACTAATAATAGGCTAATGAAAACACAAGCTTAACAACATTTGAGGAAATTAACAATATTAAACATCTGTGATGAAAAACGGTACATACCTTATTTTTTTTTCTAAAATGTACTTAAAACGTGTAGCGTCTTCTCAGCTACATCTGTCACATTAACGACTGTCACTCATCGTATTCTTCTATGTTGGTATAATTTTGGAGCAAAGGTATAAAAAATCGCATTGACATTAACTAGCTTTATTTAAGGACAATTTCTGGAAGCTCTTAAGGATTCATGATATACATGCGTCGCTAGTAATAATGTATATAGAGATGTCTATTGCACGCACAAAAATCTAATACATTGAGACCTTAATAAAATGCTTAAGTCAATCCCCCCATAGACTACGGTTTAAGAAAATAGCACTCCAAAAAGCCGCACCCAAAAACTGGAATACGTTATTTTTTGGTACAGCCTCCATAAATGATATAATGATTTCGAAGGACATCGATTGGTCATTCGGGAGGAAATTATTTTTGAGCAGTGTACATGGATGGTGCATACAAATTTGACATAGACGTTTCATTCGAACAACGCCCAAAACAGCAACAAAGGAGGATATATGATCTACTCTCAATACTTTTTAACCCTCTACTACCCAAGCTTGCAGTGGTCAGGCGTTAGAGCACCTCCGCCTACAAAAGTGAAGCGCTGTTGGTCAGCTGGCAGATGACGATCGCAACTTTCTTTAGGAGTGAACTTGTGGCAATAATCAAACTAGAATAAGGTAGTGCAGTAACGAAAAGTTCGAATACAACAGAATGTCCACCAAAACTTGGAGTTAGACTGGTAAAGCACGCGGCTTAATTGCCTGACTTGCCACCGTGCGAGTTTCTAAACCTCCGCCTTAAAAATGATTAAAATATTGCGAAAATTACATAAACGTCTGGATAATAATTATACCTATTAAACAAAAACACATCTATAAAAATTACAAACACTAATAGGTTTCCGTAGACATGTAGACGCGTTCTCCTACATTAGGGTCAGCGACCATGTCATCCCCTAATAGACTCTACTCATTCCGAGGTACACTTCAGATCGCTTACGGCCTTGTTCCATTATTACATGGTTAAAATCGAATATAAAAGGTCTTTGTTTACTGAATGAAAGGTGGAAGGAGGCCTTCCCTCCAGACATAAGTTACAGAGAAGTGTCACAAAATAATAACTCTAGGGGGTGGAGAGGAGCCCGGATTAGTGGGTTAGTCCCACACTAGTCTCTGCTAGCTATCCCGCTGCCAGCAATACGCATTTCCGAAACCACCCATTCCAAACACAAGCACAATCCTCCTAGGAGCTTTTTTAGTACCATAATGTTTGTTTAGTTCGATTAGCTGTTAACGATGGACTTCGTTTGGCCGGTTTTGACCTTCCCTACGTTAGTAGGTTTCCCTACTTGGGACTGCTTCTCACGTCGAACGGCCGATGTTTCCTGCAGCATATGAAGGAAAGATGCAGAAAGGCGCTAGTAGCAATGACTACAATTAGAAAACCGCAGCTGCTGTCTATCCTAACGGCACTGAGACTGTTCGATCTAAAGATTGCTCCAATGGCCGCCTACGGCATCGAAATAATATGGAACGATCTCACCCCAGCCAGCCTTGAGCATCTTAATAGTCTAAAGGCAGCTTACCTTAAGCGAGTCCTGGGCCTCCATCGTTCAGCCCGAAATCGACTTGTTTATCTCCTCACGGACACCCCCCTATTCGTCGAGGAGCTAAGACGACGTTTTGACTTGCCCTCATCTTCCAACTACGTCAACTTTCTCAAAACGTGGGAGTGCAAGTTTGCGGAAATTGATGCGGATTTCTTTAGCACAGGAGCGATGCAAAACCAGGCATGGAAAGGGCCGAGCCGATCTAACCGCCACGTGGTGACTAGATTCGCCGTGCATGGTTTCCACCACATGCTGTGCGCGACAGCTGGGTTCCATGATCCCTCGGACTCGTGTGTGTGTCAACGCTGTAAACTACCTTGCGGTAGATACCATGCTGCCTCCTGCACCCTAGTCCCGTCTCTACCTAGTCTAGACGACCAACCTCGCGTCGTAGCTTCATAGCTTTTATACATCTATTCTTTTATAAGTCCAAATGTGTGTATGTATACATATGCATATATTTTAACTGTACTTTTTCTACACAACATGTGTGATAATAAATCTGACAATAATGTTTGTTTATCGTGATGGGGCAAAATAGTAATCGCTTTCTGTTTAACAGCTTCACTGGGTACCCGTTGGAGGTGCTGTTTATTTTTATATCGTTATTGTTATATTGTTATTATTGTTATTATTATTATTATTATTATTATTATTATTATTATTATTATTTATAGAATCACTGTACTGTATTTTTATTCATATAATTTCACTATGTTAGTACTTTGGAGTGGACAATTGTCTCCGCGCGAGCGTGTGATCACGGGTTCTTTATGCCAGGGTTAGCCCCGTTCAACAATGTGCTCCGAACAGACACTGCATTTCCTCGTTGAATGTCGAGCGACAGCCTCTGACGCAAGAATTCGGATGCCCTTGAGTCTCCTGTCGAAAGACTAAGACTTATCGACGCGCTGAATCAGCTTAAGCGTAAGGGGGCGGACACTCGACGCTTGAGTATTTTCTGCATTTATTAGCTTCAGTTAACCTGGAGGCATGATCTGTTCGATCCGCACCTGCACCGATCATCGAATGGGGCTAATGAGTTCGTTCGTTAATTTTGTGGGAAGGGTGTCAGGTTCGTTAAACTGGGTGCTCGTTAAGTTTGTGGGGAGATATTCTGGTGTAGAACGCTAGTTGGAACCGTTAACCCATATATCCCTAGGCCCATCCGCAAACAGGGAAGACCCTCTGCAATAAATATCTGCAGAGTAGTCCCGCTTAGGAAAGGGAAGAAATACCTGGATTTTTTTTTACCTGTAAGCGACAAAGGGTTTCCACCAGTCGGGACAATCATTGATACAGCCTAGAAGTCGGTACACAATGTGGTATGCTCATTTATTATTATTTTTTTACATAATGCTGATTGCAACTAGAGCTCACAAAGACAATTTTAAAATGAGGACACCAATCGTGGCTAATTAACCGTTTTCGTAAATCGTGCAACATAACTTTGCTTCTGTTCGTCTTATTCATCACAGTCCCTTTGCATTGGTCTCTGGCTGTCATTTGGCCAACTCCTCTGTTAGTGGATGTTCTTGTTCATGAAAAAGTCGGTCGAACGGGTGGATAATCCCCTTAGTTTTGAGGACGCCGACCCACAACATGTCGAATTTGTCTATCGCTAACAATCCCTACTATACGTGATACAGCAGAGAATGTTTGTGATTCGATTGACTGCTGCCTAATTTTGTCAATGCTTGCTCATAAGGCATTATGTAGTGAATTGGTTGCGGTATTAAGTAAATGGCCGAACAGTTTGTTAGATTTATCATTATCTATTATAAGGTAAACGCCGCTGCATTATATGGTTTATCATCTGTTTTGTTCATCACTGTTTGCCACCATAATTAAGTACATTGACAGCAACTGACCAGCAAAGAGCTTAAGACCAGGGGCTTCAAAGGAACGTCGCTAATTGTGGTCAATCACTGTGCCATTTTATGTATGCCTTCATGATTGCAATCACTTTTAATTAAGTCCCAGAAATGCCCATGCTGATAGTGTCTGATGTGCTGAAATTATGCAAATATATCAACAATGTTTTACTATCTTTAATTTAACGTAGCAACTTATGCGAGTTCTGCCGAGCAAGGTGACTTAATGGCAACCCCATGGTCTTGCATGCTGGACCGGTCATTTGTACGGCCCTGGCCGCTCCCTTCGTTGGTTTTGATTGCTTTTGAACTAGACATGAAAAATGCCGGGTTGGATTATACGTTGCTATGACCGAAACAAAAAGAAAAACAAGTAGTCTTATTGTCTTAATGAAATAGATAGCATATTACCATCACCCCATGTATTATTGTTTATTATTATTCGGTACAGACTATTTAAAGACTCTACATTCCATAAAAGACATTTTGATGACACTGTCATCGAGTTCCGATTTCCGGACGTAATATTATCTTCATCTATAGATAGCATATTACCATCACCCCACGTATTATTGTTTATTATTATTCGGTACAGACTATTTAACGACTCTACATTCCATAAAAGACATTTTGATGACACTGTCATCGAGTTCCGATTTCCGGACGTAATATTCAGTCTTCAAGATGGCGGCGACCGTGCGGACGCGCTTCGTGTCTGCTCTATTAGTGAGCCACATTTTAATTCAAAATACAACTGCTAGCAAGAGTGCGTGACAATGTTTTACGACAACGGACTCCACGGCTTACCAAGACACTCACGGCTGACGGATCCCCAAGATAACCTCCTCAACGGGGTAAGTTTGTTTATGCAGCCACCTCAACGCTGCTTTACAAAACACCAACTGTTAAGAACTACTGCACTATTGCTCGCACTCTTGCTCCTGTGCGGCGATGTCGAGGTTAATCCAGGGCCACCATGCATAACTTGTGCAGGACAAATGCTTCAAGTAAAAGAGCGCACAGTTTGCGAAAAATGCAGCAAACCCGCACACAGCCACTGCACTTTCCAAATACAAGACAAAAATAAGCTGTACTGTAAATCGTGCTTTTGGAGAGAGGTGTCAATAGATGTCTCACGAAATACAGCCTTGGCCAACCCGGCATCCTGTGATTGTACCGCAAAATTTGAAGCCCTCAAAAAACAAATTGAAGATCTTACAAAGAAGATAGTTAGCAAGAATGGCCCGACTCCCAAATCAGCTGATTACCGAACCAACCAACAGCCCATTGGTAAACAACAGCAACATAAACAATGCCAGAACACAAACCTGCCTTCAAATCGCAACGTCCCTACACCACGTCGCCTTCACTTCAACACTAGCCAACAACGCAACGTCGTAAGTGCACCTGATAAGAAAAACACGGCACGTGACAATTCGTGGCGCACAGTTGGAAGAGGAGGACGTATCGTGCACGTATCGACAGGAACGAATAGAATGACTCAGCTAAAAGCTGTAGAAGCACGCAATATACCTGAACGTCCAAAAGTCAGAGCTCTTTTTGTCAGCAGATTGGAGTTATCGCACTCTGCAGACGCCCTCAAGGAGTACGTCAGCCGCATTGTTGAATCCGACACAAACGTGAACGTGACGAAGCTCGTCGGCATGAATCAAACATATTACAATAGCTACCACGTTCAGGTAGACGCTGATAAGTTTAATGCGCTACTGGACCCGTCAGTGTGGCCAGAGGGTATACATTTTAGACCGTACCGCGGACAGCTAAAGCCGTATAGAGTATATAATGCAGCAAGCGATACGGGAGCTAGCATTGGTGCCAAGCGCTGCAGGCCAGAAGATGACAACAATAATAACAATGTTTATTATTATTATTATTATTATTATTATTATTATTATTATTCATAACGGAAAGAACTCGTTTATTACACTTCCAAATCTGCTTCGTAATTACAACAAGTTTGAAAGCCAGTGGCTTTGGTCATCTAGACCACAGGAGGCACACAAATGAGCTCACTGCATCTTGTGTTGTGTCTTACTGGACAAGATCCGTTGCAGAATCCCCCCTTCTTCCCTTTGCCTGCAAGGATATGAAGCCTCTGCAGTTAGCAAACCTTGGGCAACACCGTAGGTAATTCATTAATTTATTTCCACACCATGTTGGGTAAAACAATACCTAAGTTATATCTACATACAAACAAACACGTTGGCAACCGTAAGTAATGCATTTAACATAAATATAAGTGCAGCTATAACACGATGTAGCATTAAAGCTGGAGATTTTAAATATGGCTATATTTAACTACTAAGCGTGAGTGATAATGATTACCGGATGCTGCAGTAGTTAAGATGCAGAATACTACGACTGCAAAAGCACTCATTGCTAGTATTTTGTAGCAATTTTGCAATAACAGCAAAGAATTGTCTATTATCTATCTATGCATTGGCCTCTAATTGCACTGGCTCATCACAACCAACATTTATGTGAACCCCAATGAAAACAAACCCTTGGGTACGCTCTCTGCCGACCGTAGCGAACAATGAAGACAATAACTATGGGGCCGCATTGTCAACCGTAATCTCACATGACATCTTTATCATGGTAAGAAGAGGGCGGCGTAAAAGCGTAAAGCTGTGAATCTTTACCTTGTGTTCGAATGTCTTTGTGGCATTATAGAAACTAAAAAAAGAATATATTGAAACGCATTATAAAAACAAAGACACATTTTGGTAGCGCAATTGGGTTTTGTGCTTGGCTATTCCACGCCGCTATATTGATGTGCTGTAAAAAGAGCCCACAAAAAAGAGCAACATTTTTGAGCCAAGTTAAAAAAAAACTTGAAACAAATCGCGTTATAAAGGGCTTTATGTAATTTGCTTAGGGAGAAGCTCAACTCACAGACACAATACTGACGGCTGCCCGCAAACTAAAACTCTTACCTAGCAGCCTGAATTCCTCCATATCTCTGAAATCTCTCTCCAGGGAGGAGGAGGAATTCGAGGAATTTCTCGAGGAACTTGCCTAGAGCGCTGGGGCACATGCAGGTAAAAGGGTAGTGATTACCGGGGATTTTAACGCAGCCAGCATAGCATGGGGTAGCCGAACCACAACTAGACGGGCTCAAACTTTAAGTTCCTCACAAAATGACACTGCTGCTTCTAATAATAATTTTAACCCCCCTAGTACTTCACGCGTCTACCAGCCAAATTGTAAATGTCCATCTAGTACTTGCTTAAAGGTCTTTAATTCTAAATCAGGTCTTAATTTACACCGTCGTCGTGTCCATCCGGACGAATATAATGAGAACATTTTAGCCCCCCCTCTAAGAAGGCCAGATGGAACCCACAAGACCGTGAACTTTTAGCAACATTAGAAGCAGATTTTATATTAGATAATAATAACGAAACACCTAGAGAAATTGACCACCTTTTAGCTACTAATTTTAACTCACGCACACCTGAGGCGATTAGAGGCCAACGTAATTCTCAGGCGCATAAGGAACTGGTAAAGGACCTCCTTAAAAAGAGGTCTCTCCTGGATTCCAACCTTGACGGATCTGAGCTTCCTGAGCCTAGTCGGCCTCGATACTCGGAATCAGATGGCCCCTATAATCCATCCCAAAAAGATATTATTATATCTAAAATACAAGCCCTCACAAACACATTTCCCAAACGCAACATAATTTCAACAGACCTCACTCATCTGTCAAATATAATTTGCTCAGGTGAGAATCACACTATCGCCTTAAACGAATTTCCGAACAAACATTTTTTACACACTGGCCGACGTCGTGCCTTTAGAGAAACACCTTCCACTGAAGCGCGAGTATCTAAAAGGCAACAGCGACGTCAAGACTATGCAACCACTCAAAAACTTTTTAGCTAAAACCGATCCAAATGCGCTCATGAGGTGCTGGACGGCAAACACACCATACACAACATGCAGGCCACCGAGGTTGAAGAACACTGGGCCAACACGATGACACAATCACCCCCTGAACCACTCCCTTGCCCCGTATACACTCCCAACTCTGACCTCTTTGAGGTTTCCCTCCCTATCTCCCTAAAGGAAACCCACGTAGCTCTTCGCGGACCTTCAAAAGCCCTAGGCTTGGACGGGATTTGTCTTTCGTCCCTCCGTAAACTCCCGTTAAAAGTAGTCTGTTGTATTCTTAACATACTATTAATTAGCGATATTGCCTCAGCCCATGAAACTGCTCGCTTAGCGTTCATCCCTAAAATTAACAATGCCACATCCCCAAGCGATTTGCGACCCCTATCTATTAGTTCATACTTACAACGAACGCTTGACACAATTCTTTCTAGACGCCTCCAGAACTCTATTAAAGCTTCTCCCAATCCAGCGAGCGTTTCTCCCCTATAATGGTACCTTCGAGAATCTTGCGGTTCTGGATGGCATCCTTAACGATGCCAAGTCTGCAGGACGTGAGCTCAGACTCGCCTCAATCGACCTCCGTAAGGCGTTCGACATGGTGAGTCATGACTCCGTCCTGTGGTCACTCCGGACTCGCGGATACCCGGAGGTATTCATTAACTATATCGAACGCTTGTACCTCTCATCTAAAATTTTCATAGAATTTGGACAAGAATGTCGCACATTTCGGCCAACTAGGGGTGTTAGACAGGGATATCCTTTGTCCCCCCTCTTATTTAATCTAGTTCTCGACGACATTCTTTCAAAATTAGAAAAAAACTAATATCGGGTACTAACTTACTGATGACTTCCGCCTTATGGGCTTAGCCTTTGCGGATGATCTCATCCTCCTAGCCTCCACGAAATCCACTCTCCAACGGCTCCTTAATATTGCGGACCCACTTTTGAAATTCCGAGGCCTTGAAATTAATACTAATAAAAGCTTTACTATCTACCACCTATTTAATAGGAAGGAAGGTAAAGGTTTTATCAATACCGTACCAGAATTTAACGTTAAAGATCGGCAATTACCAGCTAAAGGTATGAGCTATCGATGGAAATATCTTGGAGTCGACTTTGACAGCAATGGCAGAGTTGACTCCACCAGGGATTTACTCCTTAATTTACTCAACAGACTCACGATAGCTCTCCTTAAACCCCACCAAAGACTCAAATTTTGTAAGACTTTCTCATTCCCCGTCTCCTATATAAACTGGTCTCCGGTCCCAGACCATCTTACGCACTCCTTAGTGACTTAGATAAAGAGATCAGAAATGTTGTTAAGTCGAAATGGCTTAAGCTCAAAAACGCGGTGCCGAACGCCTACCTGTACACGCACACAGCACACGGCGGTCTGGACATCCCCTGCCTCCAAACATTCATTCCCAGACTCCGCCTCTCCCGCCTGACAGCACTACAACACTCCACGCACCTTGGGGTCCAATGGATGCTAACCACCGGGCACTTTAAAAAAGATCTTGCGAAAACAAGACTTCTTTGCGAGCGCTTGGGAACCTCCATTGAGACCGCTACACGAGAGACCAACTACTGGTCTCAACAACTACACAACACGTTCGATGGGGCACATTTTAAAAAAGCACACGGAACGCCCTTTGTACATTACTGGATTAAGGGTATGCCCTACCTATCTGGTAAGGAGTATTTAAACCTACTAAAGCTCAGGATCAACGCACTACCAACGCGTGCCAGATTGGCCAGGGGACGCCCGGGCTACAACAAACGTTGCAAGCACGGGTGTCATGCGCCTGAGACGTTGGTTCATGTCGCTCAGATGTGCGATACAACACACAAACAAACCATAAAGAGACATGACGACGTCTGTGATCGCGTGGCGCGTCTTCTTCGCGAAAGGGGTCATGAGGTGGTTCGTGAGCGAGTATTCCGTCGACCGGGCGCACCGGGTCTAAAGCCCGACCTCGTAATAACAACACCTACCGAGATCTGGGTTTTAGATGCCGCACATTCGGATCCATCACTATCTCTATGAGTGGCGTATGGGACTCCGAATCTGCGAGGACGCTCTTGGGGCTCGGCGTCACGAAGAGGAATCTTATGGATCTTACCGTTTTAACGTTGCAAGGAACCTTGAGGATATACCGCTCGCACCGGGTCCATAAGAGCGGGGCTACTATCAAGCAAGGACACTGACAGCTGATTTTTAACCTCACGTGACACCTTTTCACCACCATTTTTATAAAGGCGAGCACTGCCGAGTGTGCAAACGTATTGTAAATGATTAATAAATCATCACAATATTTTCTATATACATATATATATATATATATATATATATATATATACATATATATACATATACATATATATATATATACATATATATATATATATATATATATATATATAAAAGCTCATTTTAAAAACTTGTTGAACTACCTGTATATGTATATATATATATATATACCGCGCCGACGTACGACGGACGAGTACCGCGCCGACGTACGGCGGACGAGTACCGCGCCGACGTGCGACGAGCGCGCACCGCGCTAACGTGCGGCGAGCGCGCACCGCGCCAACGTGCGACGGACGTGCGCCGCGCCGACGTGGTTCGCAAGTGATACCTTTAGTGGTACATCTGTGATACAATTGTACTATTTGTGATACCTCTGTGATGTCGTTGTGGTACTTTTCGCATCCGGCCCTGCCTGAGGCTGACCTCTTCTAGGTCGACACCGGGATAAAGGGGGAGAACGATGAGTGCCCCAGGAAACGGGGGGGCGGGCGAAATAGATAAGGGAGGGAACCCCTTCAGGAGCAGTAGGGCACTTCCCAGAACTCCTGAGGGAAAGGGTAGTCAGGGAGAGGGCCCAAGCGGGGTAACTAGGATAGAGGAAGAAGGGGCGGCCACACCGACTGTGCTGGTGCCCAACTCGGACACGGAGACTGAGGACCCAGAGGCAAGCATGGGGAGGGGGGACCAAAGCCATGCGGATAAGGAGGACAATGATAAGGGGGGAAATAGCAAGGCGGGTCAAAAAAGGGCGCGTCTCAGCACACCTCCTAAAGAAATGGACAAGGACGCCGCAAAAACAGCGGGCAAAAAGTGGCTTAATATCCTGGCCAACAGGTTAAAGGGATACACTTCTGGGGGCCTGTTTTGCTGTGGCCGGCTGAGAAACCAGTAGTCGAGGACTACGACTCGGCTTTAGCCAGCCTACTTACCTGGACGGGGGTGCTAGACCAGCTATGCGGAAAACACCCTACCACCAAGGGAGAAATCAAGATTGCGGTTGAGGAGTTGGGAAAGGCGGCTAGAAGAATTAAGAGGCAAAGCAAAAAAAGGGATATAAGGAAGGAGGATACAAGGGCGGAACACATAGGAATGATTACCCGGCTTGAGGGGGAAAACTCTGAGATGAGGACCAAAATAGAGGGATTTCAGCGGGAGGCTGAAGAAATGAAGGCTAGAATAGAGGGGCTTCAGCAGAAACTATCTGAGGGAAAGCTCCGGGGGGGAGAAGGGCTAGGAGAGACGGCAAAAAAAGCCGCGGATAGTGCTCCCCTGTGCTCCAGATGCGGTAAGGAGATGAATGAAGAAAGGGCCGAGGAGCTTAGGGTAGCCCAGGTTATCGCTGAGCTTGACACAGCCCTTCAGGCGGCTCAGTCGGATGAAGAGCTACTCACGGTTCTCCAGAAAGACTGGCCCGAGAAGATGTTCCAGAGGGCCTCGCTAACCTAGCAAGGCATCTTGTCAGCAAGGGAGACCCGGGCTCTTATCATACGGGAAGGCTCAAAGAGTGACTCAGCGTTGCTGGCCCAACTAGCGATGCAGTTCCCCTCGGCCCCAGAGGCAGCCAAAGTCCCGGTGGAAAGGCTCGCGGTTCTTCGGAGCAAAGATGCCTTGAAGCTGGAATGTGATGAAGCCGAGGATACTCCCATGAGTGTCAAGTGCACGTCACGCACTTTAGTCGTTGGAGTAATCCCTGAAGGGGCGCCAGCAGGCGGGTTTCTCAGGCTACTCACTAAGGTGGTACTGAAAGCAAAGGCGGAGCTAAATGAGGAGAGGTTTACCCTTTAGGTGCCGGAAGAGTACCAAACTGACGGCACACGAAGGGCCCTTGAGGCCCTCTCTGCCGCCGGGTGGGCTGTGACGCCGAGTTAGTCACTCCGAAAACTCCCAGAGGTGGGTCGATAAAGCATGGTAGTGCTGGGCCCCCTCTGGTTCAAAGCACGATTAGGATAAAGACCGCTGAGGGGAAGACCTTTAAAGAAACCCTACAGAGCGTCCGGCCTTTCGTTCAGCCGGGGGTGACGGGCCTGAAGGTTGGCGGGGTCTCCAAAACCAAAGAAGGGGACCTGGTTATAAAGGTCTGGGAGAGCAAGGCCGGTGCCGGGAGCTCTTTCGCCGACATTCTCCGGAACAGCTCCAACCTGGCGGTTGATCGGAGGGTAGGCGGGGTCCCCAAGACCATTGTTCTTCGGAACATTGACCCCTTCGCCGACAAAAAGCAGATAGAAGCAACGCTACGGCAGGCGTTGGGGCTGTCCGAGGACACCCTTCTTCGCACTGAAGACCCCCGCATGGGGAAAAATGGCTATTGGCAGTGTCTGGCAACGCTGCCATCAGCTGCAGCTGCTAGGCTTTTGTCCAGACGGAGCATCACCATTGGAGGCTCCGTTTGCAGACCTGAGGAATGGGTCTCCGTGCCCATGTGCTACAATTGCCGGGGTGCGGGACACATGGCGAAGGAGTGCAAAGAGCCAAAGGTGGACGCCAAGCGATGCTATCGGTGCGGAAACGAAGGTCATCTCGCGAGGGCGTGCGACAATCCCGATTCTCACTGTCACGTCTGTGATAAAGAGGGGCACTCGGCGGCCTCAACGGCCTGCCCGGCGTTTGCTAAAGCTCTGCAGGAGCGACGCGAGGCTGTAAAGCAGAGGGTCATACAGCGGACAGAAGAGGAAAGAAAAGAGTATAGAAGAAAGGGAGAGCAAGCTGGCTAAAAAGTTGCGGAAACTGAAGGCCAGGGTGCCAACAGTCGACGCGGACGGTTTCAAGGCGCCTAGGACGACAGCCAGGAGGCAACAGATTAGTTCCGAGGGGATCGAGGGAGGGACAGGCAACAATCACAATGATTAGGGTCATACAGGTCAACCTGAACCGATGTAGAGCAGCCCACGCCCTGCTGGACAAAACAATCCAGCACAGGGGTATTGAGCTTGCTCTAGTATCGGAACCGAAAAAAGGCATTGCACTCCGGAAGGGTGTTATCAGCCTTGATACGGGACATGACTCAGGCACCTGGTGGACGGGGAATAGTAGGCATTTATCCGCTAGAAGTCGGGGTTCCGGTTCAGGGTTCGCATGGGTAGAAATAGAAGAGCTAGGGGTTTTATATTCTTGCTATTTTTCACCAAATAGGGAACTTAGGGAGTTCAATGTGTTTCTCGATAGTCTGGGGCAGAGCCTACGCGTTCATACGGGAAAGGGAATCGTCCTCACCGGGGACTTCAACTCAGCCAGCGTCGGGTGGGGCAGCAAAACCACAAATGATAGAGGCCAGGTACTAGAAGAATGGATGGCAGAAAATGGGTTGCTTTTAGTAAACGACGGGAAAGTACCCACATTCTCGCGGGGAAACCAGAAGTCTTTCGTGGACCTCACGATGGCGAATGACATAGCCTTCCCAAAGATATCGGGTTGGCAGGTTGATGAGGAGGAAAATGGAAGTGACCACAGATACATCCTGTTTGAGGTCGCTACCCCTCCCGAGCCAGCTGCCACTCGCGCAGACGCTGGCAGATGCGCAAGCTAAACCAGCGGGTTCTGGCGGAGAAGATTTGCGAGGGCTGTCAAGAGCTGTCAGAGGAAACCACGGATGAGACCCGGATTGCAGCTGTTCCCACAACGGCCTGTGAGAAGGCAGGCCCCCGGACCAACTCTGGGCGCCGCCGGCGGCCGGTGCACTGGTGGAACCAAGAAATTGGCGAAACACGTCGTAAATGTACTAGACTAAATAAAGCTTACACTAGACAGCGCTCACGGCTGAGTGAAAGAGTCGCCCGAGGGGAGCAAGGGTGGACGATGGACGAGCGATCTGCCGACCTCCTGGCGTCTTACGGAGCTGCCAGACGGACATTGCAGAAGCTTATTGAGAAGAGTAAGGCGAAATCTTGGAAGCTTTTGAAAGAAGAGGTGGCAAGGGACGTTTGGGGTCGGCCCTACCGGATCGTCTCGGCCAAGCCCCGGAAACCATCTCCTAGACTACCAACGGATGTGCTGGAGAAGACGGTTCGCCATCTCTTTCCGGACCATCCGTGGAGAGGAGAGGAGGAGTTTCTGGTTGCCTCGGAAGACATTCCGGAGGTAACGTTAGATGAGGTCGAGCGAGCAAGGAAAAGGTTAACACCCGGAAAGGCACGCGGCCCGGACGGAACTCCCCCTGGAGCGGCGAGGCTGCTAGTGAAGCGCTGGCCAAAAGTCTTTCAGACCCTAGCCAACAGACTTCTAAGAGAGGGGCGTTTCCCGAGGCTGTGGAAGAAGGCTAACCTGGTCCTGATCCCGAAAGGGGGAGGGAATGCCCCTGCAGGAGAGCCTGCCTACCGTCCCATATGTCTTCTCGACACTATGGGTAAGATCTTTGAAAACGTACTGGTTGACCGGCTCAACGCCGAAATCGAAACCAAAGGTGCTCTATCAGAAGCACAGTATGGCTTTCGGAAGGGACGGTCCACGTTCGACGCCCTGGCAAGAGTACTGAGACGGGCAGGTGAGCAGCTAACGAAAACCCCCAAAACACGGGACTTTGTGCTCCTCATTCTCCTAGACGTCAAGAACGCCCTTAACTCGATGAGCTGGAAGGTGGCAATGCAAGCGATGGAGCGCAAGGGCATCTCGCCCTACCTTCGTCGAATCATAGCATCGTACCTGTCGGAGAAAGGCCTGCTGGCCGGCGATCAGAGCTACGCAGTTACTGCAGGGGTCCCGCAAGGATCGGTTCTGGGACCGGTCCTGTCCTCTTCGGTCGGGGATGCCGACGACTTGGCCCTTCTGGTCACGGCCCGTAGTACGGGAGCATTAGAGTCAGCCGCCAATGAGGCCTTGGTGATGGTGACAGACTGGATGGAAGACCATTTATGAAAACTGGCACCGCACAAGTCTGAGGCGCTGTACCTAACAGGCAGAAAAATGACCAAAAACATACAGGTCGAAGTAGCAGGTCACCCAATTGTTTTGGGAAAAAAGGCAAAGTACCTCGGGGTGATACTCGACAAGGGACTGACTGGCGCAGCGCACATACAGCACGTGTCAGCAAAGGCCCGAAAGGTGGCCAGCAATCTGGCGCGCCTGATGCCAAGAGTCGGAGGAGTTGGAGAAGAAAAGCGCCGCCTTTTGGCAACTGCTGCAGAATCCGTCGCCCTTTACGGAGCACCGGCATAGGCAGACAGGGCACTTAGGACGGCATGCAACAGGAGAAAGCTGAAGTCGGCGCAACGGCCGGTGGCCATAAGGGTCTGCCGCGCATTCCGTACCGTGTCGACTGAGGCACTACTTGTCGTGTCCAAGATGCTGCCATGGGATATGCTGGCCGGGGAGCGAGCAGAACGAGCGCTGGACGGTGATCTAGACCCCACACGGGCTACATTAGCTACTTTGGACTCTTGGCAGAAAGAATGGGTGAGGGCAGCAGCTCCTGGGGGGGTCACCAAGGGTCGCTGGACCAAAAGTCTGATCCCGGACCTACGGCAATGGTACGACTGCAGACACGGCGAGCTATCTTATTATGCGTCCCAGGTGCTGACCGGCCACGGTCAGTTCCAGACGTATATGGCTAAGATTAACAAAGTTCAAGTCGACTCCTGCGTACTATGCGACTCAGGGAAACCGGATGATGTAGAGCACACTGTTCTGCATTGTGGGGCCCTCCGGGAAGCGCGGGACGCGGGGCCGCTGTGCGAGGCCGACCAGTCAACGAGGTCGTCACCCATATGATGACTTCAGCGGCGGCCTAGAAAGAAGGTATTGCCCACTTTGATGCGATCATGTCCACAAAGGTGGTCAAAGAGACTGGCAGGAGAGCTCGTCTTAGCGTCCACTCAGGCTCCGGTCGAGAGGGGGAATCTGTAGACGGGAGGCGGGTGGGTGATAGGCAGGCGGACCAGGCTAGGCAAATACAGCAAAGAATTCCCCAGATGATGACTCTCGACGCACCCACAGGCGGGCGGGCTGCGGAAGGTATATATATAGATATAGAGAGAGAGAGAGAGAGAGAGAGAAGAGAGAGAGAGAGAGAGAGAGAGAGAGAGAGAGAGAGAGAGAGAGATGAGAGAGAGAGAGAGAGAGATGAGAGAGGAGAGAGGAGAGAGCGAGAGAAGAGAAGAGAGAGAGAGAGAGAGACAGAGAGAGAGAAGAGAGGAGAGAGAGAGACAGAGAGAGTAGAGAGAAGGAGATAGATATAGAGGAGAGATGCATATAGCGAGATAGAGATAGAGCATGGTAGATAGCTACTCTATAGAGAGAGAGAGTACAGATATATAAGAGAGATATATATAGGATATATATTAGTACAGATACTAGTATAGATATATGATATACATGTATGATATATTATATAGATATAGATATATATAGATATATATATATGACTATATATATATATACATGTCTATATATAATTTATGATATATATATATATGCCCAATATTGTTTGAGCTCATATTATTAAATTACCCAAAATGTTGCCCTTACCGTGACCGGAAATCACACAATTCACAGAAGAAGGCCACACAGGAGGACAGGACGTCGCGAACTGGTGAGGCAAAGACATGCAGCTTAGGGCTATGTCCAAGATACAAGTGGTCGTGACTTGAGCAAGCAACAAAGATAGTCCCCTGTCCGACGGCAAATCTCGCCTAATGAGGGTCCCGTGAGAGATATATAACTCCAGTAAGTTTCAGAACTACTTCAAAATAAAATAGGGTATACTTTGATACAAAAATGTATAACAGCTAGTTTTCATAAGTCCATTACCTCTCCACACGCTCGTTTTTCTACTAATGAATAAGAAGATATGCACTATTTTATCTGTGTTAAGTGTTCCGTTACCAAGCAATGCTTTACCTGAGAAACTCATCAACAGCATTCTATTCGAATGAAATATTTTACATTCAAAATTCGAATAAATGTTTGTTTTTGTAAAATGTAGTTCATACGGTATGATTCACTTTAGCACTTTAGTGAATACTACTATAAATTGGTTATTAAAAGGCTGACATTATGCGTATAGTATTAGGGAAACACATACATCTTCTGTCCAAAAGATGGGAAGAATTAGCTTTGGCACCGGCTCTGTCTTCAAGGGTATCAGCTTCAGGCTTGATTGCATTCGCAATCTCATGTCAACCCTCAGACCAGATCTCTGAAAAGATAACTGGCCGATTATTAAGCGCTTTATATTAGATTTGTTACAGATACGGCAACTGCATGATTTTGGTAATAAGTTTCAATGGTATACATAGTAAAACTCAACCTACGCTACTCCAAGTCTATTCAATGAATTATCTATTCTAATCTATGCATATCATACATAACCGATTTCAGGTCAAAATGCCCCTCTCGGTTATTCTATGATAGGAGACTTTCGCAAACTTTAGTTCGTATTTAGCACTCATCGATACTACTGTTAATTACAATTATGTTTACTTCACTCAAATTGAGTAAACTATACATTTCAGATATATCTTCATGAAGCTCTATCTTCTTCACGCTTCCGACGAGAGAAGTAGTGCAACGATTTTCGGTCCAGCGCTGTGCACTCCACTGCATGGTACTTGGTACACCTTTGCAGGCAGAACCGGCAGGTGCACAACTATTACTCCTCGCGAAAGTTGCGTTTGAACATTGAACATCGGTATTACTATAGCGTACCAAACAGTTATGTTCGCTCTCACAGCAGCGTAAAGTTCTTGTATGTTATATTTACCAATACAGTTTACAAACATACATAACCGCGTTCAACAGTGAAATAAAGAGTGGGCAGTGGAGTGCGGGCGTCTTGATAAAAAAAAAAAAAAAGCCTAATTACCCCATGCCGAGCAAGGTGGGTTAGTGGCAAAGCCACTGCTTCGCATTCGGGAGATCGCGGGTTCAAAACCTGGACCGGCCACTCTTTAAGTTGATTTTCATGGTTTGTAATTTAGACAAGGCAAATGCCGGAGTGGACAATAATCGGCCATGATCGGTCAAAGAAGAACGGGGCACAGATGCCTCACTACAAAGAGATGGTGCATTACCATCCACCCCCTCCTCCATAAGGTCCATCCAATATCTCTTTTTTGAGGATATAAAATGGCGCTAAAATTTTGTGCGGACTAGCTCGTTTGTTCCAGCCGCTTTATGACTTGTGGACCCACCTTGTTGTTAATTTTCGAAAAAAAGTTCTCTATCATGTCCTGATATCGCTCGTCTTTGGTGGTTACAGTCTCCTCATGAGCGTTTCCGAACAAGTAAGGCCGATAAAACTATTGCGCCGATATCCATACCAAATATTGACTTTCCGTGAATAATATGCTTGGTTAAAGATCATTCTTGGACTTTCAAAGCCCCAAATGCAAACGTTTTGCGTAAGTCGCGTATTGCACTACGCGAGTGGTTTCGTTTTCATGTTTACAAAACAGTGTCGAGGGAACCAAGATACCGTTTAACAGCACAAACACAAAACTCCGTTGTCCACCCAGTAGGTTGCATCAAAATATGGGTCTGTTAAACATAAGAAGTAGCACACAGTCACGTTATACAAGGCTCATAAAATAACATTTTTAAATAGATAGAAGCATCAAATATTTGACATCAAGAAACGTAAATAATGGCAAAGCATATGTTACCAATTTCTAGTTCAAACATTTATTCACCTTTGTCAATTATTATAAACACAATATATATCTCTTCACTGTATACAATAGCGGCTAAAATTGCACCATTGGGCATGGTCGTGTCACATTGGGGGTTGAGCCCACAAGACATCCGGTATATAAGTATACGAGGTGTGTTCAAAAAGTATCGCGACTTTTGAATTTTCGCGGGTTACGTATATTCGAATTTCGATTTTTTGTGGCGTTATGTTGGTACTCATGTCTCTCACTTATGCCGACAAGCTCGGCCATTTTGAATGTTCACTTAATTGTTGACAGCTGCTTTGCTTGCACGTGTTTTGGATCGTCTTCGATTTTTACCTATTCAAAAAAATGGATCAAAGAACCTGTATCAAATTTTGTGTGAAAAACGAAATTAAGTGCGCGGATGCATTCCGAATGTTGACTGTGGCATACGGAGAAGCTACCTTGGACCGAACCAACGTTTATCGGTGGTACAAAATGTTCTCAGAAGGCCGAGAAGATGTGAACGACGAAGAGCGTGCCGGACGCCCGAGCACTTCAACAACAGACGAAAAATTAATGAAGTGGAGAAAATGGTATTGGCCAATCGTCGAATCACCGTTAGAGAAGTTGCTGAGGACCTAAACATATCGATTGGCTCGTGCCATTCGATTTTTATCAATGATTTGGGCATGAGACGGGTCGCCGCGAAATTCGTACCAAAATTGCTCAATTGCGACCAAAAACAGCATCGCATGAACATTGCTAATGAGATGTTGGACTCCGTCCGCGACGACCCAAATTTGCTCCAGAGGGTCATAACTGGTGACGAATCGTGGGTTTATGGTTATGACGTGGAAACCAAAGCTCAATCATCTCAATGGAAGCTGCCGCACGAACCAAGACCGAAAAAAGCGCGCCAAGTTCGGTCGAATGTGAAAGTTTTGCTGACAGTTTTCTTCGATTGCAGGGGCGTGGTGCATCATGAGTTCTTGCCACAGGGTAGAACGGTCAATAAGGAATATTACCTGCAAGTTATGCGCAATTTGCGCGAAGCAATCCGCCAGAAACGCCCGGATTTGTGGAAGAACAAAAATTGGCTTTTGCACCACGATAACGCCCCTGCTCACACATCGTTGCTTGTGCGCGAGTTTTTGGCCAAAAACAACACACTAATGATGCCGCAGCCACCGTATTCCCCAGATCTGGCCCCCTGTGACTTTTTCTTGTTCCCTAAACTGAAGAGGCCCATGAAAGGACGACGTTACGCTACGCTTGACGAGATAAAGACGGCATCGAAGGAGGAGCTGAACAAGATAAAAAAAAATGGTTTTTTGAAGTGCTTCGAAGATTGGAAAAACCGTTGGCACAAGTGTATAATATCTCATGGGGATTACTTTGAAGGGGACAAAATAGATATTCATGAATAAATGAATAATTTTTGAAAAAACACAAAAGTCGCGATACTTTTTGAACACACCTCGTATACTACACGGACTATATGGCTACAACCCAATTTTCCCCTATATGGAAATTGACTAGAGAGTGCTCATCGCGAATATTTTAAGATGGGGTCAGTCAGGCTACCTAGGGAAGGGACCAGAGGACAGGAGGCGGCGTGGTATCTTCCAGAGTGTGCTTCGCATTTAAAGCACCTGCAATGGTCATCTGGTTCGTGGAAGTGCCGCACGATACACAGTTTACGATGAAGCCGCAGATCTTTGATGAACAGCGGTGTGTCTGCTAGGAGATATACTAGGCGGTTCCGGGTCGAGATGTGTAATCCTGGAGCCCTCTTGAGAAAGGAGGCCTTAGCATATGTTACCATCATATGCGGAAAGAAAATGCAATGTTAACAAATATCGAATATGAAAACAAAAAGTGATGAACTCACAGCATGGGCGTCAATGTAGAAGTGGTGTTTGTTCTCGTCAGGATGTAAACCGCTCACGTTGGCTTGCAGTGAAGGATCTCCATGAAGGAAGTGAGGGAGGCTAAGCACAAGCGGCGTTACTAACAGCTCAGAGTATGGTCCTGTAGTTCCAAACTTGCTTGCGTCGTACGTCCCCTTTATGTGTGTGGGTGTATCGGAATAACAACTATACAAAAACAAGTGTTACACACCCTGTAGTAGGTAGCAATTTCCGGACGGAAGCAATCAAGGTAAAGTGCATGCCTTACAAATCACGTAAACAACAAAACCGTTATTATAGAAACCTACTCATCAAGATCGGGATCGCCGGTTTCATTAAAGAGGTCGCTGCCTCCCTGGAAGCGAGCAATTGGCTCACCATGAGCAACGTATTGCCTCTGTAGATACAGAAACCACGGCTTAGTATAATAGAAGGAAAAAATCTGTACGCTCCTCGGCGGTTCCTTAAAGGGCGGAAAAAGTTCGCCATCTGCAATAGGAATAGCGACGATATTACATTACCAAGTGCCAATATAAATTCAAACCTAATGTTTCACAAAACGCTCAAATACTATAGAGAACGTGTACACCTCTTTGTTTTGATCGTAATCTATCGCTATGAATATATTTATAACTATGTTCAACACCCATGCCACCAATATGGTGTTACCAGACTTAGCGAGGCGTCCACGCTGGGCACCCTGTATGGTAGCCATACCAAACAGTATCGTAGCCTGCTTAAAGGTGTGCAAAAATTATTTTTAAAATTACTCCACCGGGGTTGCTTTAAATGTAACTAATGTAAATATTGTCTCACTAGTTTATCTTTTAATGGTTTAAAGCATTAATGTCCTGCGCCCCGATGCAGGCTTAGCTAACTAAAATTGCTCACAACTCTTTGACATTCAATCTACAGTCACTACTGTAAGCACCCAGGAAAGTGTGACAACACAGTTGTTAAGCGTGTCGTTATCCCTTAGTTTAGTTGCAATAAAGATGCGTTCTATTTTTTTAATATTCTGCTGCCCAAATGTATGGTTTCTACTTGACGGAGGTTGTGGCACACATCATGAGCTCGAAGGAGGTGTTGACGGAGCGGGACAGGGAATGATCGATACAAAGATCCGATGGGAAAGAGAAAGGTAGCATCTAATTCCTCACCGCGATCCTTTAGTCCTTAGGAGGAGCACAGAGAAGGCGCATCGAGCACTAAAATTTCAGAGCACGAAAATTGCGACCTCTTCTTTACGGTATCAGCGAAATGCCAGAAAAAAATAGTTTATCGGGAGGACTCCCAGTCTAGCAGATGTGTAGTTTTTCGACTTAAAAGTACGTCGAGTATTCTAAATTACATGTAAAGCTTTGTCTTGACCCGAGCCTTTGCAGCGGCTCGCGGCTGATGTCTTCAGTACAGTCTCTCTCTCTTAACGGTCCGTTTGTCTGTTACTAGGTTGGCCGCTACTGAAATCGCCTTAACTTTGCTAATGTTGCTAATTTATGATATGGTAGGTAACAAATGGTAATTAATGCTTGCAAAAATTAAATAAATTTACCACAATAAACATCTGTGGTAAAGGACGGTTGTATACCCAAGTTCTTCTGAAAATGCCTTTTCTTTAAGCGTTGTAACGTCTCCTCACCGGCATTTATCGCATTGACGACTCATCACACTCTTCTATGTTGGTATACTTTTGGAGAAAACGTATTAAAGATTCGCTTTAGTATTAACAAGCTTTGTCTAAGGACGCATTTTTGGAAGCTTTTAGGAATCATGATACACATGCGACGATAGTAACCAACGAATAGAGATAACTATTATACGCACAGGAATAAAATACATGAAGAAATAACAAAAATGTTTTGGAAACGAAAACTCGAGTGAATTCCTGCGTAGACCACAGTTTGAGAAAATAGCACTCAAAAATGTACTAGACGTTTCTGTGACCAACGTCCAAAAACAGCAGCAGATAGGGATGTATGGTCTAGGACGCGGAAGAGAGCTGTTAGTCAGCTGGCAGGTGACGACCGCCGTATTTCTAGGAGTGAAATTGTGCCCATACATATACACTAGTAGGAAGTACTACAGTGACGAGTCGTTCTAAACTACAGAATATTCTACCAACCACTTTTTATGATTATTCTACCTTAAAACATTAAAAACACTTTAGCATAAAGGTTACAAATATTATTAAATGTCCTGGCACCTAGACTCTTTCTCTTACATCAATATCAGCGATCACTTAGTCATCCCCCAACAGACTTCACTCACTTAGAGATACATGCACTTCGGTGGTACAATTTTTTTTTCGGGCAGCCACTCTTCAAGCCATCTGCTTCCTGCAGTGCTGGTTAAGGCTAATGGATGCTATCAGAATTTTCATGACCAACAGAGCTGTAGCTCTACCCTGGCTTCTTCGATACACTGTTGCGCGCATCCCGCTCTAGATCACTTACGACCATTTTCTATCAATATATATATACAATACAATACAAATACAATACAATACAATACAAATGTCTCCTTTATTTAAAAAGGGGTTTGAACAATGGAAATGAATTGCTCGCATTCGCGGGCAAGGCGAGCTGTTCGCCGAACAAATGAGTGGTTAACGACTGCCACATTGGCTATCTCGTGCGGTTGAATGAACCGCCGACTCCGTAGGCTGTTTGATCGCACGTGGTAAAACCTTATTAATCTGATCATGCGTATAAGATATTTAAAAAACGCGGGTAGTCAACCACGATGCTGGTACCCCGCGACACTTGGGAGTACGACTCTGTCACGCGTCAAGTTGCACTTCTTGAAACTCTCTTTAAAAACTTGTCCTGAATACGCTGCAGCAAACTATATCCTTGTCGTCAAAAAGGCGTCCACACGTGAGCACAGTATGACCATTTTGGCACTACTAGGGCTTCATAAAGACGCAGGTATTTGGACGGCATCTTGCGATGAGAATACTCTTAGTATAAGATTACTTAGTCGAGAGGCAGCTTTGCTGAACCGGCAATGTGCGCCCGAAACTTCATATGTCTATCGAACGTAATCCTAGGTCCTTGTAGGATGTTACCTCAGGTATTAGGAAAATCTTTTAGCTGGTACTTGAAGTTGTCGGGAGCTGTTTCAGGACCGCGCACTTTGGAACTGAAATTACCATATCATTTAGCTCACACCAGGTGGCCAATACTATTAATGCTGCTTGAATATTCAGGCGGTCCTCGTTCCTCTAATCTGGGCATATATTTTTAAATCATCTGCATACATTGGTATGTTATGTTCAGGTTGCGAAGACATATCCCAAGTCCTGAGCAAAGATTATGTACATAAGAGGGCCTAGGCAGGAGCCTTGAGGAACCCCAGAAGGGCATGGGGAGCGCTTCGAGACCGAGTCACCGATTTACGGCGAAGAAAACGTTCGTAGATAAGAGTGACACCAAGCCAGGATTCGAGGGCCAATTCCTAGCGCCGCCATTTTAGATAAGAGAATCTTATGATTTACCTGTCGAATGCTCGCGAGAAGTCAAAGTAGACCGTATGTATGGGGATGGCCCTGTTACGCGCCCAATCGTGGCAGACCTCGAGAAGCTGAGTTACAGTAGAGCGCCCCCTTCTAAACCCATGCTGATGAGGGTCCAAGAGTTCATAGGCGTCGAGGTAGGGTAGTTATAAATTTTATCGACGATAATTTTTTCCATGATAAGGCACGGGTATAGAGCCTTGAGCTACCGGTCGGTAGTTTTCTGGAGGGATCGCGGTCCCTTTTTGTGCACAGCCGTCACAACAGACTCTTTAAAAATTAGGGGGACCTTT
>QVRM01006643.1:0-35920 GCA_003439945.1 Dermanyssus gallinae
ACACAACTTATTCTGTTTTTGTTTGAGTTATCTGTGAAATAGTCCTTGAATATAAACACCGATTATTCTTATTCATGCTTTTTGCTTAGGCAAAGGCCCCAGACTAGTGAGCTTCATGGTACACGTTCGATAGGGAAACAAGAAAACAAAATTTAATGCTTGCTATATATATATATATATATATATATATATATATATAAACGCATGAACTTGCTAAATAATAGAGGTTACAATTGTCTCTTTATGAACGTGTACACCTGTAAATTAAAAGTAAAAATGTCACATATCCTCCAGGTTCGGGCGTGTCCAGTCTAGCAGAGTTCCGCGCACAGAGGCGGCGTATATATATATATATAATATATATTATATATAAAATATATATATATATATATATATATATTACTTCTAGTCCCGAATAGACTAAATTGCGCATGTTTATATTATATGTTTGCGTGTATATACATGACTGTACGATACGAATACCACCAAATATTAATTCACGCCTTTGCTCAAACTTCTCTAAGCTGACGTTGAGTGCTGTAAACTCGGACTGTACTGGTTAATTGTTTGCGCGAGCATGCTTCTCTGGCAACTAAATTTTCATTGTTGGTGTGTTTTGTTTGTGATTGGGCTTTTGTTTCGACCGAACAGTCAACGGCGTCGACTGTTCAAGAGGCCGAAGCTATATACCTTGACGCTCTTGCATGTGGCCTTCACGCTCGGCGGCTGATGGCAGCCAAAGAGGCGCGACTTAGCAGATGGATCCGATAACGAGGCAACCTCAAGCAGGCTAAATGCCTTGCGCAATATCTCGAGCGGGAACTGGTAGTCGCCAATCGCTGCCTCGACGATGCGTTCGATCAGTATGACAGCGAGAAGAATAACCGGTACGTCGTAGACCTTCACAGTTCACTTTCGGCCCTCCTCCGTGCGCGCTCTATCTTGATGCCGGTCCGCGTATAGGGCCACGAGTGCCTTAGTTATTTTCTTTGGTGTTTCTTCTCTTGGCTCGTTTTTGGCCTTTATAGCGGTTAGCACCCCTAGTATTATTTTTATTATTATTATTATTATTATTATTATTATTATTATTATTATTATTATTTATATTATTATTATGTTGCTGCCTATAAACACAATTTAAGCATACGCACTAAATGTCGTGCTATTTGTTGAGATGCTTTCATTGCATTCTGTTGGTGTAGCTTGGTGCAGGGTCTACTGAATAGCAGCGGTTGGACTACTTCATACTTTTTTGCATTGGCCGATACGGGGGTGTGATAAGGCAAATTTCTGGCGTTGTTCGGCTATCTGGGATTTAACTTTGCAAGTGGTTGCTTGTCATTTTCAAGATACGTTAAGGTACTTACTCACGCGGATTCGTACTGTGTATTTCAGGCGACGTGCGCCGACAATAGAAGCATTGTATCGTGTCATATTAGCATGCGATAAGGCTATTGGAAACCTTAAGGATGACGTCGACGCTTTGAAGACGAAGGTTGACGCGGTGAAGCGTATCGCAACTTAAGAAGCCGCCGTAATCTCGACCTGAGCTCGCTTGCGGATTCTCTCCTAAAAGCAAGCGTGGTCTCTCCTGAGAAGGAAGATGAGCGAGTTGTAACGAGTCGTTCTACCAGCCGACCTTCCAGGACTTTCCCCAAGCAAACTAGCGGCGCTCAAGAACTACCTCGGGCAACGACCACCGAAGGTGGTCGCTCGCGGCGCATCTGAGTAACGCCTCTGAATCTATGATTGTCCTCTCGGACTAAACACCATCATTGAACAATCACGCATGGAGGAACAACAGCAAACGAACAGTGCAAAACCTGTTCCGACTAGCGATAAGCTTGCTGCGAACATCGCGAACTCGAGGTCCGCTTCTCAGGAAAGCAACGCTCCTCGTGAATCCCTAGGAGCCTTTCTGGGCTTGAGGGCCTTAGGCTCTCACACCCAGTCTACGCCTTTAAAGCCCGTGAACAATGCCAGTTCTACCAGTTCTCTAACGGCATCGACAGCTTGCTGGCTCCCACATCAACACACAGGCTCAACCAAATCGTAGTTTGCACCAGTACATGCCGCCAGTGGAGCCGATCAGCCCCGCGGAACCATCGTCCGACGCGCCTGAATCTCTCACAGACCAAACTCTCGCCGGACTAACGGCCTGCAAACCGTTCTCATTTGACAATAGAACCACCCAGTTTCTAGTAAGGGAATATTTGGGACCGCTCCTCAAACGGACTCGAACAGAGCATCTTCAGGCGGCTTCTCATTTTCGGCCAAACCCGAAACTCCTGTGGCGACGTCTGCTCCTGCTGCGGCTCGGCCTCTGCCAAAAACCAATTTAGACTTTAGTTTTGCTTCGACGGCAGCTCCGTCAAGCGGGCCAAAAGACACTCGGCCCGCAGTCGGGAAGATCGGATTCTAAGAGCATGACTACCGCTACAAAGTAACGAGCCTACGTTTGGTGGGGCTTTTACTTTTAAGCCACCAGTGCCTTCTCAGCCTTTTCCGAGCTTTACGGCAACCACCGTAAAAAGTGATGATGGCTCTTCGGCTGAAAGTAACGCCAGTACCCGCAAAGTCAAAGGACGCTGAAAAGCAATCTAGCAGCTTGTCCGAAGAGAAGCACGACCTCAAGGTTAATAAGGAGAACCGCTCACCACAAGTGGGAGCAAATTTTTCGTTCTCAGCTGCGACTAGTTGTGCAGGAGCCACTAACGCTAACGGATCCCCGCTAAACTTCGGCACCACCCCCACTGGAGCTGCGTTTGCTTTTTCGAACAAGCTTGCTACTCAGCCGGACGGTAAAGCGACCATTTTATATTGCTTAGATTATAGAGTAAGCTAATTAGGGCTAGATTATATTCGTCATAATTCTTAATTATAGCCATTATTACAATTGGATTATCTAATTACATCCGGTTAAACGCATGTCGATGACGGGATGCGGCTATAGTCCTGCTGCATGTGGTCAGGGAAGAAGCCTTTATAATGGATTATATGTCGACATGAGCAAGAGTCCCTGCACAATTTTGCATTATTTGCAGGGAGCGAGCAAATGCATGTTAATTTCGTTTTAAATAGCTAGAACCACTGTATTAGCCATATTGACAATTCCGAGAAAAAAGTACTTCATACTCATATATGTTTCTAAACGTTCATAAACGATCAATCGATATCTCGACGAAGGACCGCACATGAACCGATAGAGACACGAGACACGTGTCCAGGCAGCCGGTCAGCGTAACACGTTTTAGGGGCCAAATTATTTTTGTTATTTAGTTGCTATACAAAATCTCGGCGCGAGGCTGTCTAGGACAAACCAGGCATAGATAACTAGTAGAGTGATTTGATCAGGCGTAAATGAAATGTAAATTTTATCTAAGATTGAAATACTAGTGCTTAAAATATAGTAAGTGTCCAATTAGAATTAAAGCTACTACATAAAATATGGTAAGCGACCAAAGTAATTTTTATTGTAGTTGCATTATATATAATATATTACAGTATTTTTTTGATATGGAAGGTTTGGAAACGCTGATCGGTGCTGGCAACCAACAGCACTTAGTGTGGGACGTTCACCCACTAAAACCTCCCCCACCCCCATGGTTCGGAAATGTATGGCACTACGTCGCTTTATATTCTACTTATATTTTAGAGTCTTAGTATGAATTATCAAGTAGATATATTATATAATATGACTGATTAATTTATTATTCGCCTGACATGTATACCTAAATGCACATTGCCACCCGTTATATCAGGAGCTCTTAGAGCGGGCAGCATCTATATATCGCATCCATATCACCAATTTATCTTCTTCCAGTACCTTCTGAGCACGTGATTATAGTATCTTATAATAGTAATCAACAGGAGCATTGTTATCGGGCTTCCTTCTTACCTTCTATAGCGCGACAGTGTTGAGCATGTATTGAAGCACAACTTGAAAGCTGTGTCATGTCTTGCCTGCATGATCGTAGTTGTAGTTTTTTATCTGTATTTTATATTGATTGACTTTGTATCGCGTTAATATTTTATGACTTTCACCAACAGTATTATCGTTGTAGATGCTACAGTTGTCAATGACGCCGAATTCAGCACAGCCTTCGAAATTGTTTCTAACATTCAACAAGGACAAGAGGTTAACTTTTCTTTATCAACGTTTCTACTTCTACTAAATGTGGATTTTTGGTTTTATATATGTAATAAACGTTCAATTTTAGGCGACAAAGTAAAGGACGAGCCTGTTTCTCAGCCGAGTGAACTTCGAAGGAAGCTGTCACGGTAGGCTCGACAGCTCCTACTAGCAAAGCAGGAAGTAGCAACATTTTTGCCACTGGATCCGTCTTCTCGTTTGGCAGCCATAAACCTGGTAGGTTTCTTTCAGTGGAAAATGTCCGGTGCATGTGCTGCTCATGAAGATATTTCTTCGAGAGGAATTGCATCTCGAACGAGTATGCTCTAGGAAGCTGAACTTGTGTTTAATTAAACGGAAATCTAGGTATGTGGGGCAACCGATTGACGTAGATCAGAAATGTTTTCTAACATTCAACAAGTGCTGAAAACTTCATTTTAATTTGATTTATCAACTCTTCTACGTCTACTACTAACGCGGATTTAGAGTTTTATCGAATATGGGCTTCCCATACTGTGTCTGACGAAACGTTCCATTTTAGGCGATAACGTAGTGGGCGTCAAAGCTAATCTCGAGCCTGTTTTTCAACCCGGTGGAACTACGAAAGAAGCTGCCACCGTAGGCTCGACAGCTCCTGCTAGCAAAGCGGGAAGTAGCAACATCTTCGCCACTGGATCCGTCTTCTCGTTTGGCAGCCAAAAACCTGGTAGGTTTCTTTCAGTAGAAAATGCTCATAGAGACATTTCTTCGGGTCTACCCGGCATGCAGTATGCATGTTGGCTAATGCTCACCTCAGGCAGTTTCGACGATCTCACAATGTTCTACCTGCCACCTCACCAGGCTGATGTTGATATCACCGATGCAGTCTGTGCTGGAATAGCGGCTCTTTCTCTGCAGTTGTCCACAATTGTGGTCGGTGTTTTTAACTGTCGTATTTATTGTACTTTGGCGGTACTGACGGAAAAAGAGAGGAAATAACAGAACTTCTGAAATACGCAGTGAAGGCACTGCGCATTCTTGCATTTAAAGGGGGTCATCTATTGGTGACATATGGCATACAATTTAAAGCAGCAAATAGATGTTGGCGTTGGCCGTCGGCCGTACGGCAGACAGATGTCGATCTCCATCCTTCACAAAGGCTCGATGTTTCCTAAATACGTTATCCCTATTATAATGCGTCTTTCAGACTAGGCGAGTTGCACAGTCTATGAGTAGCTTGGTAAAATAATATTTTATAGTATTTCTTTCACACGCGTATTACAGTCTGTTTAACGTCTGAAACTTAGTCAAAGCAATTCCTTAATTTAAATTTTGGGTACTCAAAATAGTGAACATTTGTGTTGCATTTATTTTTATTTAAGAATAACATACCTAATGCATATAGAAAACAAGGTGGACGATTGTTCCGTTTACAGATAATACGAGTTGTTATTGCAAATGGGGATACAAATATTTCAAGAAGTGAGCATCTTACAGTTGTGTAACTGCATATATTCGATTTAAGCAATTCATTTCCTAACACTCATATATATATATATATATATATATATATATATATATATATATATATATATATATATATATATATATATATATATATATATACAGCAAATTGAGAGTTTCGCAACACGAAGTAATCAGCAGGATTGGTGTTTATTTTTAGCCGATGCATTGAGTGGCGATGGAGCCAAGTTGCCAGACGTGTCACAAGCATCTACCGCTCAAGCCTCGTCCACTGCCTCAACTGTTTCCACTGCCAACACAAATGCCCTCTTTTCAAGCGGTGCGGCCTTCTCGTTTACTCTTCCGACCAGTGGTATGCATCCAACTGTATACGGACACACGCATTCATGTACCACCTACTTTTATCAGATAGACCGGCCATTCTCTGTCGCGTTAACCCGTTCTGTACGGTCAGTAATCTGAACGTTTACTGACCGTTTATACTGAAAATACTGCACAACTTGTGCAAATATATATATATATATATATATATATATATATATATATATATATATATATATATTTATTTATTTTATACCCTCGTCCTAATCTAATTAGCATATAATAGGCAGAGAAGCCTAAATCTAAGACGACGAGATTGCTCTAGCATTCTAACACTTCACTAGTTTGTTGTTGACGCTCCGGTTTTACGAGACGGTGTGTTATATATTTGTGCAGCCAACACTAGTTTCTACTATTTTTTGATACGCTATACATTTTCATTAGACCGTTTTCAAAATATAAGGTGTTGTATATTCTATTTGGCAACGGGATTGGAGTATTGCCTCGTCAAACGTGTTAAGCTAACGTCAGCGTCAAACTCGTCGTCTTGGACTTCGACTGAGATTTACGTTGCTCTTATCTGTAATCCTTTAATATTTGTTCCAAGTTGCGCCTAGTCCTACCCGTTGCAACAAATATCTCACCACCCTGCGGGATTGCGCTGTCATTGTTTTCAGACGTAAGCAAATCGGCCGACAGCAACGCACCGTTCGGAAACCCGACCCAGACTGGCGGCTTATTTGGCAAGCCGGCGGCCGGTAGTATTTTCGGCAGTTCTTCAGGGTCGTCGGTATTCGGTGCGTCGTCGACGGGAACATCTCTATTCGGTGCTTCGTCGTCTGGGCCAGCGACGAACTTCTTTGGTGCCACAAAGCCTAGCGGTGATGCTGACTCAACGGCCGGAAAGCCGTTGCCGGTTGAGAACGCGTCGGCTTCCGCTACGCCGACACCCGATGGACCAGCTGCTGTTGCCTCATCGTCAACAACAACAACAACGACAACTGGCGCCGTCACGTCTCCTGCAGTGACAGCGACAGCGACACCCTTAAATCTGACCTCCGCTCAGGCTGGCGTGTCGTCACCGAGCGCGTGCCCGCCTACCTCTGTCTCGGAGCCAACAGCACCAACTGGAACAGCCGCAACACCAGCGACGTCGGCTGTAGCAGCTGTAACAACGACAGCTCCAGTGACATCGGTGTCCATATCCGCTGCTGGTACCACAGCAGCGACGACACCGGCCACAAGCGTTCCAGCGCCATCTACAAGCATCACGACACCACAGGCTTCATCAGCGTCGTCAGCGACGCCGTCGATCACAGTCGCCGACACACAGGCAGGTTCGACTCCGGGCTCAGTAGCGACTTCGCCTTTGCCTTCGACCTGCACCGCCACGACCGTGTCGATATTTGCCACTCCTTTGAAAACGCCGACGGAGGCTAGCGGAACAACGCAATCGTTCGGCGGCGCTCCCGCGTTCGCCGCGACAGTGTCGGCCGGGCCGCCGGCGACAACCTCGGCGTTTAATGCGTCCGCTGTTAAGAGCGGTGCTTTCGGCGCTCCGGCGTTTGGCGCCACACCTACGATTGGCTCATCCACAACGCCAGGCTCCCCGTCTACTTTCGGCAGCTCGCCAGCTATTTCCGGCTTCGGTCCGGCGCCAACGACTGCACTCGGGTTTGGCGCAAGCGTGCCGGCGTTCGGCACGCCAGCCGCCGGCCAGCAGCAGCAGCCGTCGACGCAGCAGACGACCTTGACATTTGGTGGAGCATCCCAGCAAAGCTCTGGCCCGACGTTCGGATCATCTTCGATGTTTGGTCAGGGCGTCTCGACGTCCGCAAGTCCGTTCGTGACGCCAGCTCAGACGCAGCCCCAACAGCAGATGGGTAGCGGGCTGTTCGCCGCCACGTCGAGCACGTTTGGACAACCGGCTCAACCCGCGGCTGGTGGCGGTCTGTTTGGCAAACCATCAGGACAATCTGGAGGGTTGGTGACTTGCAACATGAAATCATTGAAAAACCAACCTCGGGCCGCCGAGCCTCTCATATCGTTACAGTATATATAATATATATATATATAATATATAATATAATATAATATATATATATATATAATATATATATAAATATATATATATATATATATATATATATATATCTATATATATATATATATATATATATATATATATAAATATATATATACTATATATATATATATATATATATATATATGTATAATATATTGTGATGATTTATTAATCATTTACAATACGTTGGCACGTCGGCAGTGCTCGCCTTTATATATAACCATAAAAAACATTTTCTGCATGTTTTCTTTTTCTCTCAGATCGTTATTTGGACAAAAGAGCTCGTTCGGAGCACCTGCGGAGAGTACTTCGTTATTTGGTGGCGGAGGTGGCGGTTGTTCTAGTGGGAGCTTTATGAGTGGCTTAGGCCAACAAGGCACAGCCAGTCCCACGAAAACGTTTTCGGCGGAGGCGCGACATTTGGACAAAACCTTCAGCAGACCAGCAGTTTGTTTGGTAGGTGGTCGCACATAACCTTACTGAACGAATATCGTTGTTCTGGCTTGTGTGGCTATACGGTGCTTTCTCGATGATTGCCTATCATTCTGCGAGTTTTGTTTCGCATATGGGCTAGCTTATTTTAACTTAGATCGGCTGATTCACTCCGCACAAAAAGTACTGCCGTTCAAGGCTAAATATTCGATATACTGTCTTACCTGTCTAGCCTGTTCAGCTAGCCTTTTTTGTTTAGAAGTTCTGCTTAGAAGTTTCTGTTCCGTCATGATGCCAGCGAACAGATATTGCATATCGCAGTATGTAATGTATGATAATGTGTATGTATATAGTGGTTTTTGTAATGAAAAAAAAATAATACTCTTAGTTGACACGTCTATGCATGCCCCTTAATATCTTGATCATGTCCGATTAAGCTGGATGCACAAAAATAAAATTTAATGTGACACTCACAACATCATGCCGACAAGGTCTTGCCATAATCGGTACTTAAACTTACTAAACATTTTATATATATATATATATATATATATATGCATTACATGTGGAGGAGTTATACATAGTTTGTTACGATAGAAAGATAGCGTATATTTAAACGGTGTCAAATTTATTTTAGGTGCTGGAGGTGCGACAACTTTCGGTAGTCCGAGTGCAAATGCGTTCGGAAGTGCGCCAACGGCGGGTGCAACTTCGTCCTCGGGTTTTGCTACATTTGGAGCAACAGGTCCCACGAGGTCGCAGGTCACGTTCGGGGCTGCTCCTAGCTTCGGTACGTAATCATGCTCTCTGGTCTTCCCTCTATTGGTTCCATTTGTCTTGTTCACTACTGTTTTCTAAAATTTCGAGCGGCACTCCTATACGGCTTCGTTATCAAAATGCGTGCGATCAGGGCCAGAATTCTTGAGTTGTATTGTGTCGGATTCAAATGTTAGCTGCCTACATTTGTATTCATACATTATATTGCATCATTACATTTGCATATATTTTTCATTATATCTGACTTTCAGCGGTATGGGCTAATATCTAATCCGAATGTGCATTACTCAAATAAAATTCAATCAACAGTAGTGCGCATCAAACCGACGACATCCTGGCAGATTGTAATATCGTTCAATACCATGACTAGCGCACTAGCGTCCCCGCCCTGCCTAGATCATGCCGCCACTTTAGCCACTCTGCGTTGGAATCTATCCGCATGGGTGCGAGTTACGAATTGGCACGTATTGGGATATTCATTCTATAACTTCCTCGTGCTTTTATTATGTCGTTGTCGTCATCGTCCTTGTTTTGTACGACGTTATTTGATGTATTGGCGTGTTTTCTCTTCGTGTTGCAGGTGGAAGTCCTGGCGGTGCAGGATTTGGGGTGACTCCGGCTTTCGGAGCTGCCGCAACGTTTTCTTCCGCACCGGCGTTTGGGTCTCCGGCAGTGCCGGCATCATCAACATCCAATGTTGCGCCGTTCGGCTCAGCCGCAGCTGCGGCGAGCACGCCCTCGTTTGGTGCTCTCGCGCAGAATCAACAACAACAGCAGCAGCAGCAACAGCAACCTCAGGCTCCGTCGAGTCCTCAGACTCCTGCTTTCACCCAGTATCGTGGCTAGACAGAAACGATCATTAGGAATTGATGTTCCTTCTTTCAAATTACCAATATTAATAATAATAATAATGCTCGTTGTTTTGGGCTCGTTTTGCCTGCATTCTTTCTGATCTGATATCGCGTGAAGCAAACGTAACGGACCGATGGATGCTAACAGACGTTCCGTGACGCGAATTAACGCGAATGAGAGGTTGCATGGCGGTATAGTGTCACATCGACTGTGGTCAGCACAAAAGCGCAACTACTGACAGTTCAATGGTTGATTGTATGGCTACGAATAATACTGCTCCAGATAATTCAGTGCTCAACAAACGCTCCAGAAGAGGATGGCAACTAAAAGAATGGGCTCATCGAAGCACAGAGGAAAGCTGAAAATATGGAAATTATCTGGCGACTTTTTGGCACTGTAGGCTTGATGGAGCGCTAGGACAAGCATCAAAATAACACACTGTTGTACTGTATTTCCACCTACACAAGCATATTTAGATAGCATTTTTTGCGAGAAGCGACTAGCACTAATGGGACTTGTGAACACTGCGGGCGCGTATGCACGCTTCAATGAAAACAAAATACCGTTTTTACTTAGACATGTTTTGGCTTGAATGGTTTGCGCATTACAATTACAGTTGATTTTGATAAAACTATTGCGTCACCACATATATGCGCTCTTCATTTTACAGTTACATTAATGTTGTAGTACAACAGGAACAGAACGCCTTGAGTGCGGTTCCTGGTCACCAATACTCTTCGGCTCATTAATTATTATATATACGACCTAAATGCAGGAATTTGGTAAGCTAAGGTAATTGGTCGATCAGATGGGCAGGTTTAGAGGAAACTAAAAAAGATTACTTCGCATTCAGTGTTATCCTCAGGGCTTTATTTGGAGATTAAAAAAGCTGCTAAGTCTAGAAAGGCTTTTATTTGTGTCATAATGGTCTTTGTGGTTTAGGTCGGTGCCATCATTTTTTACAGGCATTGTAGTGTTTTAATATTACGACAATATGCAACAAGGAAGGCGTTTTATGGTCCTGGCACAGCACATGCTAGCTACGGCTGGTTAATCTATATCAGGCAGTAGTTCGACCGAAACAGACAGTGGAACAGGTGGAACGCAAGAAGAATTATCAGGCTGTATAATTGCCAATAGTGGTGGTGTTCAAGACGCCAATGCTGAAGTTGTTAATAAAACTGTAAATGAAGAAGGATGGTCTCATGTGGTTAATAGAGGCACGGTGAACAATATTGAAACTGTCCCCATTTGTGAAAAGACTATGAGTAGCGCAAAAAGACTATTCCTTGTTGTAGTGGCACGTTAACTGGCCATTCCAGGAGCACGATAATACAGCTTAACCGTGCTTTACTGAAGATAAAAGTTAGCTCTGACAGACGCTAGGGGATTTACGTGAGAAAAGTGCTAAACAGACGGGGGGAGGACGAGTTCTTCACGACTCTTACGGATAAGGTTGCAGTTTGCTGGTGTCCCATCAAACGAAGCAAGGCTATTGGTGCGGTATACAGGAACGAAATAGTCTGCAAACATGGCGGCGAATCTGGACATATGATTGCAAATTGTAAGAGCTTGCCAAAATGCGTAAACATTAAAATCAATTTCTCTTTGGCGACTCAGAAGCGGTAGGATGACTACAAAGTCGTATGAATGCACGATGCCCGTTCATGTCGTCTGTACTTGGCATGAGCACAGAGTCAAAAATACCCTAGATGATTATGGTCAGTTTCAATATTAATACTAAGAATTGTGATATTATTGGGGATATTTAGATCGGTTTAGTATTTTCCGTTTCTCTTACTTTTAATAGATTCGCAGCCATTCATATCAATGCTAGAATTTAGGAGCCCGGAAGATTAGAGCATCCAGAGAGTTTGAAAAATCTACTGCAGCGTGAAGGGTCTTGACTGGATGTCATGGTAGTAAGCGATACCTGTTTAAAAAACGCAGATAATGCTAGCCATTGTGTTTCTGGTTTCAGCTTTTTTGCATGTGGTCATGGGTCGGAAGGCGCGGCGGAGGAGTGGGGATAACGTACGGTTAAACTGTATGGTACTTTCAACACTTAAAAGCGGTGGCGACGGTACTGGTAAAATATCAGACAGTTCGTCTTTAAGTAGAAAAAAAAATCGCAAGAAAAAATACATCGTCTGTCAAAGAAAGAGGAAAATCGTACCTGGGCTTCTATTTACCGCCCAATTTCTTTGGTCGATGACGTATCCAGAGTTCAGGGTTATTAGAAGGCTCGAAAGGTAGCAGAATGGACGCCGACACGCCTTTGGCATGAGATTACCGAAACATTAGAAAATAGATAGGTCTGCCTGAGAGTCTTTCGACGTCGCGACTGCATTTAATTGTCTACGCCGCTCGTTGTTTTTTTCACTTTTTGAGTGTCTAGAATATGACATTGATTGATTCAGTATATTCAGACAATTGGCTGGCCCAGATCTGGAAGTGGAGATAGTCCACGTGGGAAGAAGTCAATGTCGGCACAGCTCAAGGATCTGCGCTTGGGCCTTCTCTTATTTTTCTTATTATCTTTCGAATCTAATCCTGCTTAGGAATTCGGTGACTGATATCCATGGGATGTTCACATACGCGGGTAATACATATGCTACTTCGTTTTGAGCCGGCCAAGCTTAACGGTGATATGCGTACTGTACTTGTCTCTGTGAAGAAGGCTAACGAGACCTTTAAAGTTTCTGGTCTTGTTGTCAACTGGTGTTATTTCGTATGCCTTGAAGAACTATTGATGTGCAGAGGTTACACTTGGCATGCACAACTCACCTTGTCACAAACGACCGTTTGTTTTGGCCTAAACCTCTCTGTGTCCTTGAAATGGGAGACTCATATTGAGGCTATCTAGGAATATCTCGTCGGGCCCAAATCATCCAGAAAGATGCTCTTAGTGCATTGTTCGACAGAAGCCGCAGAGAATCTTTAGCCTATCAGAGTCAGTCGCTCTACGCCTGTAACATCCTTTGATTTTAACGAAACTAGGAGACAGTCTCTCCTTTACCGCCTGCTGACTATTTGGGGCTTTCACCCTCGAGAAAGTCGATAGCTCTTGTATGTAAGAGGGAATTTGCGAGGGTGGTGTATGCAACCTGTGACCCCAAGATACCTTAAGACGGTTTCGGTTTCGACCGGTGTGCACCGCCGCAGACTGCCCTCGTCATTTTCGGCGATTTTATCAGCTTTAGTGCTTTTTATAGTTAGTGTTCAAGAAATAACACTAGTTCGAAGTAACACTAGGCAAGGCAGCAGCTTCCGCGAGCGTTACCTGTGCAGCACTTGATGAGCGAAAGAGAGGCGTAGAATCCATAGTTGCATTGTCTGCCAGAGATGGAGCATCACCACCCTTTACCTTCTGAACGTCACTTGGGAGAACCACCGAGTTATCAACCGTTGCTTCTAACAGCTGTCGAAATCTTGTTCTTCTAATTCTTTTGGTTTACAACCACCTTCAGTCTGCTGGAAAAAGCAGCATTTCTCCTCTGCTTTAGCGATGCCTTATTAATACCCATGTCCTTCTCCAATAGAGCGTAAACAGAACGGGTTTACACGTGCACGCGCAATATCAACTCTATATCTTAGCTGGTATCAAAATAGCACAGTCAATGGCATTCAAGTATCCCAGAAGACAACATCCATTAGACATCACGATAAGCCAGACACACAAGAGGCACAAGGTCATAAGGGTCCCTCACAACAAAAACGAAGTGCACCCACGGTCCGGGGCCGGTACCGTCACCGAATTAGCCGGACTTTAAACGGAACGATGCTTTCAAACCAGCGAAGCAGAATACTCTACAATGACAACGCGGGAATAGGGGAACGTCTAGCAACTCTAGATCCGTACCGACAGTCTTGCACCCTGGGAGAGTCTACAGCACAGAGTCGGTAGCACCTCCTACGACATGGACCTCATGCTTTGCAGGGTTTATAACCAGGCCATTCCGCTCCGCGAACTTAATACTCTGTGGATGTTCCTCAGACTTACTCAGAAATATTGGGCTACACACGAAATTAGTCCCAAACATCTGCTCACTTTGACGCCAACTTTTATTATTAGGCCGTTCTTATATTTTATACATTGCTGGATGAAGCCTCACGCTATTGTCTTGCTAAGCATCTACAGAAAAAAAGTTAGCAGCATTCTTCCTAATAAAACCTACCCTACGTTTATATTGCATATCTTGATTGGGCACACATACACGTTATGTGAATCGTTTTAAGGTCGAGCATATCAAAGTCTAACCAAGTCATTGTAGACGTAATCCAGCTCAACGTTATTGTAGTCCATACCGAAAGGGTCTGTTTCGTTCCGCTCCGGTTCGAGTTTACGGCCAGCCCTGTATCTGTGCCTTCGCGTCCCTCTATTCATCGAGAATTGGGGCTCCATCCATTCCGGACATTGCTTGAGGTAGCAGCAGATCGTTGGCGGCACTCGCCAATTAAAGGGTCTCCAGATCAGTCTACCCACTAGTATGCTGCAGCATGTCTTTTGCGGTACTTTCACTGGCCCGAGTTCATATCGCCTCCGACGCCGGTTTTTTTGGCCATCGTAGCCTACGGTGAAGTGCAACTCTACAAGATCGACGCCAAGAACGTCCTGAAATAGCCAACAGTTTGGCAAGGCAGACAATGAACGAGTCAGCAAAAGTTGTCGCATAGTCAGCGAAAAGAGCAGCGCCGATGTTGCGGTGCGCCACTTATATATATATATATATATTATTTTCGTTTACGTACTTCAGAAAGAAAAACGTAACTAATCGCCAAATAGGCAGGTGCTATTCGAATTGACATGCATTTCATTTGGCCATCCGCCAAGCAAACAAGCCGGTTAGGAACTTACCGCGGGCTACGGGTTTTAGAGTGATTGATTGCTGACTTCTTATGTTATTAAAGCGTACATCAAAAAAGTGTCCTAGGAGTTCACAATTGCTTAGTTCACGTCGAGCAGATATGTTGCCTTTTATGAAAAGTGAGTCAATACTAGGAACAACATCAAATATGGTATTTAATATGCGCACCAATGTCTCCACAACATTGGTCATGTGAAGACTAAAATTAAGATTAGGCGTAACATATATGCTAAAGTCCCGTGTATAAAAGAAAGTCGGCAAATGCAGTCCTTAATCATATAGTCGAAGTCTAGTGCACCATGTTTCAGTACTACGCATTGTTTTCATGATTCCTAATGAAGTGTGATTCGATATTAATTGACGACACTATTTGCATGAACCCATTAAACAAAATGTGATATATATGTATATATGTATGTATGTATATATATATATATATATATATATATCTATATATATATATATATATCTATATATATATATTAATATATCTATCTATATATCTATATATATCTATCTATCTCTATATCTCTCTCTCATCTATTCTATACTCTCTATATTACTATATCTCCTATCTATGTATCTCTATGTCTATCTCTCTCTCCTCTATTTCTTCTATGCTGTCATCTCTATCTATATCTCTATCGTCGTACCTCTCCTCTCTCATCGTTCTCTCTCTATCTATCCTCTCATCTCTCCTCTTTCCTCTCTGATCTCTCTGCTCTCTCGCTCTCTCTCTCTCTCCCCTCCTCTTCTATATATATAATTTTCGCTTTCATGCAGTGCTTTACACCTACCCTCGCAACGGCTGCAGTGGCCGCTTGATGCTGCTGCGTGTTCGCGTCTCAGCTGATAATTCATATTTTGAGTAGGAGATCAGTTTTGGATTTGGTAGCGATCCTCTATGCTCGTCAAGAAGGCGCTGGTACTTGTCAACCTTATCGAAGTAGACGGTCCATTGACCCTTGCTTTCCGTGTCGCGGGTATTTCTAGAGGCGAAGACTGGCGGAAACGGTGGTTTCTTGCGGCCGCGAGCGGGTTGATCGTCGACGCCACCAGTATGACGGCCGCCAGCATCGTTGTAACGGCTGCGATACAACGACCCAGCGGGAGCAGTAACAGGAACATACTGGCACGTCGTCGCCGATGATGATGATGATGATCTGATGTCTCCTCCGCTAAGCCTGAACAAACATCGTCGTGATCATAGACGTATCGGTTATCACGCCTACACTCCGCATGCCTATACGACTACTACTACTACAACTACTACATATGCACAGGTGTTTCCTCTGAACGTTGAATACGTTGTGGAAAGCTGTCTACAATATAAATAAGGCCTGCCCTATCAATGTATGTTACAATATATATATATATATATATATATATATATATATATATATATATATAGAAAATATTGTGATGATTTATTAATCATTTACAATACGTTTGCACACTCGGCAGTGCTCGCCTTAATAAAAATGGTGGTAAAAAGGTGTCACGTGAAGTTAAGAGTCAGTTGTCCGTGTCCTTGCTTGATGGTAGCCCCCGCTCTTATGGACCCGGTGCGAGCGGTATATCCTCAAGGTTCCTTGCAAAGTTAAAACGGTGAGATCCATAAGATTCCTCTTCGTGACGCCGAGCCCCAAGAGCGTCCTCGCAGATTCGGAATCCCATACACCACTCATAGAGATAGTGATGGATCCGAATCTGCGAGGTTTTTGCGGGTAGGGGATGCCATGCTACGGACAAGTTCTGTAACTGAACTTATGAATCTGAACTGACTGTGTATGAACTTGCCCGTCGCAAAAACTTATTTAGTTCGGAGCTGGCAGAACACAAACGTAATGATCACTGATGTCATGCATTTAGTTTCATTTAACTAGTTATTTCTAGTAAGCCAGCTCATTAAATATTGTTGGCTTAAGTTACTGTTATATTTATAATGCAGGATACTAGAAATAATCCGCCCAAATGTTTGCCTGCGAGCGCTTGATACAAACGAGGTACTGAAACAGTTTATATGGCCTTATCCCATCGGCCGACCTCCACGTCCGTATATAAGAAAAGCGTAGTATACTGAAAATCGTACTGAGCATCGCGAGACGTCGAAAACCCTGTATTTTTATTGGTGGTTCAAGGTGCTTTGTAGACAAACCATCAGTCAAGCAGGGGTCCCCGAAAATGAGGCACGCAGGGCAAAATTGCAGCATTACTCGTAGAATGTTTGTTATTAAGTAAACACAGTGATGATTTAACTTCACATGTAGAAACTTCGATATAACGTTTTCCCAATTTAGGTTTAATATGATCGATTGAATAATAACTAAATGAATGACTAAATATTTACTATGACACATTTACTACTATACTGGGTACTTGAACATGTGCATATATATATATATATATATATATATATATAAACTAGCCTAAGACTGCCTATATGTGTCGAACCCCCGCTTACATGCAGACACGTGAACCTCAGAAGAAACCTGACGCGGACGCAACAACAAGTGTCAACCAAAGTTAGTCGAGTCTACCGGACGGTACCAACCACTTCCGTCCTGGTCATTGCCAGACTTATACCCTGGAATAACACAAACAAAAGACAGTACGATGCATGGAAACGAGGAGAGCAGATAGTACGTTGACAGGCGCAGGGTCATATATAATATGCAACAGGCTTATACAATATATATATATATATATATATATATATATATATATATATATATATATATATATATATATATATATATATATATATGGTTTCTTTTCGAGGAATCAGTTTGGATTTCGTAAGGCACGCTCGACGGAGCTTGCCCTCGCTCATCTATATCAGGAGGTCGCCAATTCTTTCCAAAACAACCAACTTTGCCTTGGCCTCTCTTTGGATGTTTCTGCCACCTTCAACTGTGTAAATCATTCGTTGTTCTTACATATGGAGAGGCAGCAGGCGGTAAAGGTAGGTTGTTTTGAATCGCCCTTAGAAGGAGTAAACATCGGGACGCCGCAAGGTTCAATCTTAGGACCGTTTATGTTTCTCATATTGATCAATTTCATTATTGAAGAGATCGCGTCAGAAGGGTCCTGTACGCCCATCGTCTATGCTGATGATACGACCTTACTTTTTCGTATTCAACCATTTGCGGTACAGGCTGATGTACAGAAGGCTACGCAAGTAGTAGAGTCTGCTGTTCTTGTGTTTGAAAAATTCGTTCTGGTGATAAATGCAATCAAAACTGGACTCACGTTGTTTCGCCCTGCCAAAAGGGTGACGCAGATTCAAATGCTAAAGCTCAATGGAACGGAAGTGACACTTTCCTCTACTATCAAATGTCTGGGCTTAACTTTACATGAGATGCTTAGATGGCATGATCACTTAGACGTTATTACGCCTAAATGCTATGCGGTAATTTTATCTATTCGTCGTCTACGGGAACTAGGCGTGCCTGTCGAGGGTCTTCTTATGGTGTATAAAATGCTATTAGTGCCAATTCTTTGTTATGGTATTTCAATTTGGGGATTTCATAATAAAGGTATAACTCATAGGGCCGAAGTCATTCAGAATGATGCCCTCAGGGTAGTATTTAACTTGCGCCGCAGCGATTCGGTTCGCAAGTGTTTTCAAAACTTTAAGCTTTTACCATTTAGGGATATTTACAGGGTAAAAATTGCCACGCTTGCATTTAAGATGTATAGAAGAGTTATTCCGAATGATGCTGCTTTTCCTATAAAAGCTGTTGTTAGACGCACAACTCGACGTGCAACGGAATTTGTAAGGCCAGTAGCTCTAAAGCAATCCACTCGTCATGCTCTCGCATGCACCCTTCCGACTATCTGAACCGAACTTTCCAAAGAAATTCGTGTACTTACCTCAGTCCGTTCACCTCAGGTGAAAAAATGGGTAACGAGTAAAAATTCTAGTCAAAACTAGTTTCCCGTCAATAGGTTGAAGAAAGCGTGTCATGCATGTGAACGGGAGAAGTGTTTAGCGACTTCAATTGCTAGTTTCGTATGGAGTGGGACATTTTATAGTATGAAATAGATAATATTGGTGTTAATACACATTTTAAATATTTTTATATACGAGAACTTAAGCATTGTGAAATTGCGGTTCCGTGAATAAACCTCAAATTGAAATATATATATATATATATATATATATATTTTTTTGCCGTTTGATTCTGCAGAGTGTAGTTTTGTTATTGTCGGCTCCCATAAAATAGATTGATTTCTGAGGTTTGACTTTGACGTTTGCACTGATAATTGCATCAACGATTATGCGTGCAGGTACTAAGTGGTCGACGGGTGCATAGTGTACGCTCGGAGACAGTTTGGCTGCGACTCTGAGGAATTGGATTCCTCCGGGCCTTCAGCTGACCGAGTTCGATTTGCTCGTGTCATCGCAGGTTTACACATTGTTGCGGCGGAAGACGTGGTTGTTTAAAAGTTACGAGAGCCAACAGGTCTATCGGCAGTGCCATCGACTTCCACTCAACGAGACCGACTTCGATACCCAAGTCGGGACGTTTTTTGGTTTTCTTGTTGTTGTTTTTAAATCATATTTTTAAGTCCCAGTGACTTTGCCGAAGGCTCAATGCTGCGTCTTTTCAAAGAGATACACAGCATCTCACATGGCAGCAAGATATCAAGGGGAACGGCGGAATCCTCGTGTGGGTTAGCAGTGTGGAAGCTGCTAAAGCTTTGTAGCAACTGACAGATCTTGATGTAGTTTCCGTATCGGCTGTTTGCCCCGCCTTGACGAGTTTCAGAGCAAGGATCCAAGAAGTAAGTGTGGCTTTTGCCGACGGCGAGATATGAGGCGAGCTAAGCAGTGTTGGGGTTACCGCCGTACAACGCCTCTACCACTCAACGCAGGTGGGTAAAATACCGCTCAATAAGGTGATTCTAACATTTGATTGCCAACCACCAGCGTCAGTGTTTCTAAGTTTTAAGGTCCATCCGGTGAAACTTGAACCAGACCAGCCGCGAACCAAAGCTATGCTTTAACAGTCAAAGAGCGGGTCATTTTGCTGACAGATGCACCCTGCGAAGGGCTTGCAAAAGTGTGGCAAGTCAGACCACCTAGCTGTGGAGTGTCCTTCTCCCTCGAGGTATGTCAACTGCAATGGGCCTTACGCGGCTGGTTCCCCCTCTTGTCCACGTTTAGCTTACCCTTATTAGAACAACCAAATTATCATGCAAGCTAGGACCCTCCGACAGGTGCAGACGGTTAATTCCTCAATTATCATAGAAGAAGCACAATGCCGGGTTCCTGCGGAAGACTCTACACGGAGCGTCGCGGATGACAAACCGTCGTTCGCTGCAGTCTTGCGAGGAATCTCATTGTTTCAGGATGGAAGCGCCCTACACGTCCTTTTGCCTAAACCTCGGCGCCTTCCTCGGCGCAAGCCTACAAGATATAGTAGAGAAGGCTCGGTCACAACATCGTATACCAGGACAATTGACCTTTTGAAATTTATTAAGAATACCGACAGAGCGACAATTGTCTCCTGAGAACGTGTGCACTGGGAATATTACTCTATCTCGTATAAAGTGGGTTGGCACCACTTCAGCAGCGTGCCGCGGACGGACGATGCGTCTCCTCGTTGGACGTCGAGGTCAAGGCGCTGTCTCAAGAAAGCCGCAGATCTCTTGTCTCCAGCTGCGAGGTTTAGTTGCTCGCCGACTCTGTGGAGAAGTTTGCGGGTTAGGTTGCCTGGGCCGCCCAATGTCTCAAACGCTAGCGGTTGAAATTCATGTGGGTACTCTATTGAAGCGTATTTTGCGAGCTTCCTTGTCTCGGCTAGATCACCAGCGTAACCTGCCGAGGCCGCCCCGCCACCGACCATTGAAGGTGCTAATGAGTCGGTAACTGTGGCGTCCCAGACAAGCATCCTGCCCCGGCTGAAGGGGGTTAGAGTCATCCCGTCCGGGCGTTTGCCGTCGTCGGCGGAAAGACCCTGGGGCTCTAGAATACAGGGAAATCCGCTAGATCGGAGCGCTCGGCTAAAAGTGTCGTTAATACTGGCATGTCGGGCACGCCGTCCTGCGCTCATGACGCACGACAACCCATGATGGGCTAACTTGTCAACAGGTTGACCACACTTGCATTGGTGAGGAGTTACAAGATCACAGCCGAGCCGAAGTCCTGCCCCGATTCGGGTAGTTTCGTCGTCCAAAAGGGTGCCCAGTGGGGCGCTTGGAAGCGCATGCAGCCAGGCTCCGGATCCCTTAGCTGCGACCGCCCGAAGACGAGCCTTTGCGGCGTCGTCAATGGCGTCCGCGAGTAAGCCGCAATATGCTTTTTCGTGTAACAACGCGCTCCAGTCGTGTTGGCTTCGAGGATTGTCCGGGGCACCACTGCAAATTGTCTTTAACTCCTCTTGAAGGCGTCTTGTGAGGTCCTTGTACTGAACAGCGCCGGCTTCGTCTAGAAGTGCAATGACGTTGTTCTCAGATCGAAGAAGAGAGGAGACTATCGCTGGGGCAGCCGAGATAAGTGGATCCGGGATCCCCAGGCCTCCCTTGGAAATCGGTAGTTGCGCCTGCTTTCGAGCGGGGGGTGCCAGCGAAAGATTAAGGAGGGATTCGAGGGTGTTCAGCGTTAACTCGTTCAATGGACGAAGGTCGTCCAATTGCCCTGTTAGATTCGCTCCTCGAAGAAGGTGGTTGACCCTAGTGGCTGAGAACGACGAACGAAGTAAAAAGAGAGCACGATGAGCGCCGAGCGGGGTGAGGTTGTTAGCGACGTCTTTTAACACGCTTTGCCATTTTTTGAGAACGCGTGGGAGTCCTTGCGGTCGGAGGGGGACTCCCAGAAGCTCCAGGTCGTAGTCGTGGGTAATCTTACAACCCGGCAATAAAGCTTGGAGGGGACGGAGGTCAGGCGCCTGCGCACTATCACCCGTAACGTAGATCTCGCACTTCTCGGGATTCAGCTCCAAGCCTGAAATCTGGCGAAATTCAAGCACGCGCCGAATATCTTCGGCAACCATGGATGCGTCTCCCCCCAGTACGCCATCATCGAGGTACCAAATGTTTAGTGAGCTGTTAAGGGAGTCAACAAGCTCTTTGATGCTTAGGCAAAACAATGGAGGAGCCAGAGGATCGCCCTGTTGCAGTCCCGTGACCGAAGATATGAGATCATCCGGGAGAACCAGGTGAGAAGAGTAACGGTACGCTTGATGGACATGGTGTGCCAACTCGGGGCAGTGCGCCCCGACTGCCTTTAACAAGTGATCCCGTCTTACATAGTCGAAGGCATTCCTAAAATCCAGCTTTACGAGAACCCCAGGTAGTGAGCGTGAATCGATAAAGGCTCGGGCGGCATGCACGGCGGCCTCGGCCCCGGCTTGTGCCGCAAAGCCAAGCTGGTGGGGACCAATCGCCTCGCGGATCCTATCTCTGGTTCTATTACAAGCAATCTTTGCGGCTAGCCTGCGCAGGGTGGAGGAGCACGCAATTGGCCTCACTGACCCGTCTTTCTTCTGTAAGGCAAAAAGCCTGGCTCCAAAGATTATAGGTTGCAGTTGAGGTGGAGGGACGCCCCACAAAAGCAAATCTACGATTTTGGCCAATGCGGCTGCCAACCGGCCGGCTGTGTCCCCCAATGTCGGAGAGAGTAGGTCTATTAGCAGTCGTGGTCGGATGAAGTCAAGACCCCCGGCGGAGCTTCGGGCAAAACTCTTGACTGCGGCAATAACTTCTTCTCCCGAAGTGGTACATGGAAGCGGAATCCCGGGAAGGTCTGGCCAGTCCAGGTCTGGCGGGGCCGGGGGGTGCTTATTGCGAAGGGCTGCCAGGTGATCTGTGCCGGGAGCCAGTACGTCCGACGATCCAATCAACCTAGCTGCCCCTGAAACGTCACCCTCAGTTAGCTTAAGAATAGTCTGGCGGACACGGTCATTCTTAAAAGTGCGTTTTTTCTTAGTGACCGGGGCTACGACATCGGCTAGCCGCAATCCATTGGAGAATTCCCGCAAATTATGACGAATAATGACGAAGAGTGATTGCGTATCGTTGCGGGAGAGAGGAAGCCGAAGAACTACTGGCACGAACGAGAAAAGCGTATACCACGCTTGTTGGTTATTATCGGCTATGACTCCTGAAAGAACATTTGCCAATGCCTCCGCTACCTGTTTCCTTACGGATTTCGGAACAATTCTTAACAGTCCTGACCTCTTTGCTACACCCTGGATATCTTCGATGATGCGGGCGGTCTGTTGTGCGTTGTTATCGATCGGCGTGGAGGAAGTTGCGAATGAGCTGAGTGAGGCTGATGGATGCTTGGCTGCTATATGCCTCGTAAGCCCTCTTCTTGTGTACTGTCCGTTGCATAGGGGGCATGCTGTTTGCTGTGAGTGTGTCGTCGACCCAGTTGATCCGCCGCTAGATATGTTGTTGGGGTCGTGCTGCATCATTATTGCATTATTCGTTTAAGGCCCTCCAACATTGGCAGAAGCTGCAGGAGGGGTTCTAAAGCCTGCACTAAAGCCCTAAGCTGGCCCAACAGGTCTGATCCGCCTCCTGACACGACTTGCGACAAATTAGTCGCAGCGTCGGCCAAGACACGGACAGGCCGCGCGGATTTGGGTGCTCGGCGGGCTGTGGCGCAGTTTAGTCGTCGCCGTGGGGCAAACGTCTCCCTGTTGGCGTAAGGTCTCCCTGTACGCTTCTTTAGCTTCTTGGCGGGGAGTGGCCTTGGAGCAGGCAGCAGCAGCTGCGGGTCAGGGTCCTCGGGAGACTGAGAAATTCCGCGAACCACGTTGGCGTACGTTGGTTGCCCCCTTGGATGTTGCTGTGACGTGTCTGATTGGGGCGTGGGGCTTGGTCGACCATCGGTGATCTCAGCTGCTGGTTGCGTTACCCGAACCTGTTGCAGAGTTCTGGCTTCGAGAAATAGCCTGTTCCTTTCTCTGAGATAGGCTAAGCGGGGGCACGAAGGCGACCCGGACGGGTGAGCGCCCCGACAGTTGATACACCGCGCCTGATTAGTACAATCTGCAGCAAGATGACCTGAGGTGCCGCACTTTTTGCAAACTTGCTGTTGTGTACACCGTTCCACGAAGTGCCCAGGCCGTAGGCTGGTTAGGTTCAAGCACGACCTGGTGTGATTGAAATCCCAAAAATAATGATGTTGGGGGTTGTCGGGTAAACGAAAGGATCACTTTACCCATAGGGAGCCTAGCACCGCCGTGCAACCGCGTAAATCGTTTCACCTGACTGACCCCAAGCGGTGCTAGTTCCTTTAAAATTTCGTCCTCTGTTAGGCAGGTTGGAACTCTCTGAATGGTTGCTCGAAACGACGATAATGATGGACAGTGGACAGACACCGAAAAGTCTCCAAGATTTGTGATTGGCAACAGCTTCTGAGTCGATTCTACGTCAGGGAGCCACACTATAATCGACTTTCGGTCCCCGGATGTCTTGGACTTGGATGACAAGGTGAAGATGTGCTTGTATATAGTTAGCAGCGAGCCCTCGGGGAATTCTGTTTCAGTGCACTCCGACGTCTCCTTTCGTCGAATGATTACTTTGAACGCACCTACCAAACCCGTCAATAAATCTTCCTTAAGTTTTTCTAGGTCTCGTTGTTCTCTTGAGAGGGTCTTTTTCTCCCTTCGGGATGTGACGGTCACGAATCCATCATTTTGTGTGTTCTCCTGAGTGTCGGCTTCGCTTTCTGGTGGCGAAGCTGGCTTCCTTCGCTTAGCGCCAACGCTTGGTTGGTATGCTGAGGTGGTTTCACATGGTACATCTGTGTCCATCGTCGGGGCAGATCCAATATTCTCAGTCGTTCCCGTTGGTGGATGCTCGTTAGACGCCGACGCGGATGATGCGCACTGCCGTAGGCGAGCTATGTCCAGGGTTGGTGGAGGCGAAGGCCCTCCCGAACTGCCGGGCGGCATCTTAGCGGCTTTCCGTTGAACGTTATCTCGTAGTGACCGACCAAATGGGTAGCTGAGTTATATTACAACTACGTGGTTCGCTCCCACTAGCGTAAAAAAAAAAAAAGTACACTGCGGGATTTGAACCGGGGTCGTTTGGCTGACGAAACCTTGCGCGACCGCCTAGGCTACGCTGTCTGTTGCCACCACAGCACGGCTTAGCATCTAGCCTGCGCCGCCGGTTGTAGCCACATGTAAACAAAGATGATCTGTACGTTTGTCAATAGAACGGACACGAATAGCCCTGCGCACTAGAAAAGATTACAACTCTTGGGCACGCTTAGGGCTAATAAAACACTTCAGGATGCACAGCACTGAAAACTCGGCTACACAGGCAATCTCTGTGGTAGAGATCACTGTAAATAAGGCGCTTGAACTTATTAAATGCCACCAATTTTCAAGAGCGAATCGCACGTACGTCCGCTCTCAGCGAATCGAACGCGAAAAAAAAAAAAAATGTATACCATGGAATTAGGGCTACTACCAAGAAAGACCCTGATGATGAGATCTGTAGATGCGCCATAGTCAAGTTCTCCGAACGGGTCGTCTCTTGCGCTTATTGGATCTACGGACACATTTATATCTCAGTCCGAAAGTCTTGTCTCTTCGAGACAAACATCCACAAGCCCCCTCAAACCTTTCATTACTATCTCGTCCCCCGACTGTGCGGGTGGTGGTTTTGACTTTCCTAGGCCTCTACTTTTTCTCTTCAACCTCTTAGATTTGGAAAACGACTATTTGCTCTCAAGAAGAAAAACGGCTCTCTCCGCCCGATAATACGCTCGTCTACACTCCGAAGATTGGCGTCAAAAATAGGGTGTGCGGCTAACAAGGTGGCAATACTATCGGCAATTGGTCCAATCAGTTGGGTTTGGCAACTACTGGAGGTACGAAGATCGGAATTCACACCTCCCGCGCATTTATAAACTTCCGCAGTGGCCCGACCATTCTGGTTAAGCTAGATTTTTTTTTTTTGGTTTTAAGAATGCCTCTAAATGCCTGGTACCTGGACGACAATGTGCTTGGGGGTTACCTAGCAACGGTAATCGGTGATATCTATAGAATCCGGAACTTCAAGAAGATGAGTGGTCTATGCCTAAACCCAAGGGAACCCAAGCACTTCCACCTACAAAGGAAATGCGAGACTACGTCACAACGTCACTACGAGGTCTCGCCTGATATTCTGGGTGCGTGGAGAGAAAAGAAGTAGCCGCCAGCCATCTTCCATCGCTGGGATCTCATCGCGAAATATACCTATTGAGAACGTGATTTTCGGCGGCCCGGATAACTCACTTGCTTAGAGGGCTTTGCTTCCCATATCCTTCGGTGGACTGGGAATGTCCGATGTTGTAGCGTTGGCTGGGCCTGTCATCGTCCCCTCTATGTCCCAGGCATTGGAGAAGGCCAAACGGTTACTGGACGACACAGGTAAAAGTGTTTACAATAACACTTTGACAAATTTATTCGAGATATGAATTTCCCTGTGCGGTGCCATACCCATTAACACTCTTTCGCAGAAAGGCTGGTGGATCCCACTGCAGGAGAAGACATTTGCGCATCTCCCTAAGGAAGCCCCTACTACGACTGACAAGGCGAGGCTTTTTTTTCGAGAATGCCGGCGCCTGGTTGCAGGCTCTCCCCGGTGCTCACTTAGGTGCTCTACTAGATGATGACACTGCTCAAATTAGCGTGGGGCTACGCCTGGGGGCAGCTCTCGTAACATCCCACCAATGTAGATGCGGCGATCAAGTGGGGCCACAGGCACACCATGATCTCTTTTGTCCCTTAAGCTCAGGTCGTCGAGCCCAACACGCAGCACTGAACGGGACATTTAGCCGAGCTTTAAGGTCTGCTGGCTTTCCTTGCATTATCGAGCCTCCTGGTCTCTGCAGGAATGATGGAAAGCGACCGGACGGACTGACACTAACGCCCTTCGAGATAGATCGCATGCTGGTATGGGATGCAACCGTTACTGACTCATTAGCACCCTCACTACCCCCACGACTTTCGCCTACTGGCATTCGAGACATTAGGGGGACCTGGCCCGAAGACGCACAAACCTATTCAACGTGTCGGCAAGGCGCTCAATCGTTAGACAGGGGACACCAGAGACTATCGCTGGATATTCAAACCCACTGACAAAACAGTGCGCACTTGTGCACTGTTTGAATGAAACCCACTGACAAAACAGTGCGCACTTGTGCACTGTTTGAATGAAACCCACTGACAAAACAGTACTCACTTGAACATATTCAGCATATATACGAAACCTTCAACGACATACACCCCAGCAAAATTCTATCAACTGCATTTCTTTTAATGCAGCATCCGTTACCAAGAATTCTGCATGTGACTCATTAAGAAAATTTTGTTTCGAGTACAACGTTGACCTAGTATGCATCACCGAGACATGGGCTACCAGTGACAAAATCCAATCAGCCGAGCTGTCGCTGGGCGATCGATATACCGTCTTTCGTTTGGACAGCAACAGCCGCGGTGGTGGTGTGTGCATTCTCGCTACATCCGAATTACAAGCTATAGAAGTTTCTATTACAGATGAATCGACAGAGACCATTGCTATCGACATACTATGTGGAACAAATCAAAAGTGCCGAGTTATTTGTTGTTATTTTTTACCTAAGGGTTCTGCGACACAACTTGTTGAGCGATTGACAACACTTTGTGGTTTGCTTTGTGCTCTTGCAAGACTTTCCGGTCATTCTTACGGAAGACTTCAACCAACCTGACATTCATTGAAGATGTATTGACATGTCTTCAAGTGAAACCACGAAAGAGTACACTTCTAGCTCTTTTTGTTGCCTTAGTGATTTATCACAACTTGTGAACGTACCCACTAGACCACTTAGCGGTACCATTTTAGACCTTTTATTTACAGACAACAAACAGAGCTTTTAGTGAACGGGCCACCCGTAAAGTCAGAACAACTTGCAGTGTAATTTAAAACACTTATTGACACACTTTAAGAGTCCGTTACCCCTTCTTAAGATTACTTCCACTCGAACTATGGCACAATTGCGGCAAACATTGCAGTCACCAACTGGCGTTTGTTTTTATCTCATTGTGACTCCATTGAATCACAATACACGTCATTTGTGAATTCCTCTCATGTAAATTTCTCATGAAGACTTTTATTCCGTTAATGAAGCCTAAATCATCTACCTTGCAAATGTTTATAGAGGATGCAAGTAGGCCCTTCCATAGTCTGACGCCACCGTCCCGTGCACACTCGCACTAATCCATTCAATTGGCACGAGTCGCAACCCGCAAAAGGCGGCTAGAGGCACCTCAACAGTCTTAAGAGAAAGTGCTCGCGGACTCCGGACAACCTTTCCCAATTTTATTCAAAAAGTTCTCTGTCAGCTTGGCTGAACCATTATCACTGATATTTAATACCTTGTCTGGTAATGGAGAAAATAATTGTGCCTGAGCTTTACACATTTTTAATGTGTAAAGCAAAATTCTATTTCTTGCCATATATATATATATATATATATATATATATATATATATATATATATAAATATATCCGAGTAAAACACCAGCAATAGTTAAACAACTATTTATAATACAACAATTTAAAAGTGCAAATCAAGAGTACCCACGATAAAATATGCACAAAACGACAATATCGGCAATAGTGGCCAAGATTAATAAAGGTATATATAACATATGGCGCCAGCGGTAGGAAGGAACACAAAATGGCCGGCAAGCGGTGCCAAAGATAGCCCTTATGGCGTACGGGTTTCGTCACGTACTGTGCAGCGAAGACGGAGGCTTTTATGAACCACAATATAAATAGATGCCGCGGTGCGTCCTGCCAAAGCGCAGTCGGTGGCGGATCTTAGCGGAACTATAGGTCAGTAAGACAGTGTATATTTATGTGTGTGTATGTGTAGCACAAACACAATTAACCTACTACTACTACTTACCTATTACTAACAAGTGTGTCCATAAAGATGCTAAGATAAACACGACAATTATTACGTTGCTACGTGGCCGCTACTCCACACGTGACCTTGTGCGATTGCAGCAGCAGCACCAGCACCAGCTTCTCAGAAAATCAGCAATAAACAATCAATTGTGTTTCGTTGTCCTACACTTGTGTTGTATTACCGGCTAACAGAGCCAAGGCCACGGTAGTCAGGTGGCCAACTTATCCCAAGCCAAGTGTAGCGCCGACGTCTGGCCTCCTTCAAACTAGCTAGATTTCGAGCAAACGATCTTCTGTCCCGCTGCTGACGGCAACTTGTAACAGGAACCACTCCTCTCACACTCTCACCGAAACCAACCTCTAACTATGTGCTGACCGGCAAGCAAGGCCGTTGCGCGAACCTGACCAACTGTTCATGCTCGGCAGGGCTTGAGGCTGACTCGAGGCAGGAGGCGAGGCAAAACGAGGCCACAACGGCAACGAGGCAACCACACTATCAGCAAAAAATATGGTGAGCGGAAGACGAATCGAAAAACCTGAAGCGGATTGTCGTGGCATTCAAAACGAATCTCGTGGCGTGACCTGGTCTCGACGTCTCCGAGGTCGTGACGCGGCCGATCAAAAAGTGTGCCGACTAAATCTCGGCAAAGTCTCGCTGCTAGAAGTCGAGTTTTTCAAAGTGCTGCCTGCCAGCTATTTTATGGTTACGATTGTGTGTCGTCTCTGGCCGAATGATCGTAAGCGCGTTTTATGCAGTCGAGAACGGCAATATAGTATACTAATGCGCTCGATTGATACCGATAAAAAAAATTGCAATCTACTAAGGCCAACTTTATCTGAGAATAACGATATACGGGCACTATCGCAGCTTGTGAGCTCAAATCTCATTGGCGCCGCTTCTTTGATGTGCGAATGAGCAATCGTTGGCTTATACACTAAATGTATCGCAAGAACTGAAATCATCAATCATTTGTGTGCTGAGCCTGTAGGTAAATAATCGCACTACAACTCGGCTTCACGGCACCCTAGCCTCCTCTCACCCTTTATTCGGTAAACGACAGCGTGTTTTATTCTGTGGTAAGTAGAGAAATCAACCGTGTGAACATTAAAACAGCAATTCCACTCACTAAGTCAAGGCACTCACTGCTTAGCGAGGATACTGTCGGGAAGTCACCAGCGTGATATCTTCTGCCCGACTTTTCACATCTGTCACATAGCTACATGGGATCATGAAAACACATTTTTTAGAAGCAAAGATCGGTACGCGCTGCAGTAAATACTCCCCAGAACGAGAATCCTTTGTGACCGCGTTGAGCCTTTTTCTAAGCTCATTGAAAAATATTGACGTTTCTTGGCCAATGGGTTCACACGTTTTCATGGTGACTGGCTGGACGATACACTGCGGACTGAGTTCTCTGTATTTCACCAACCTGCGCACCAACCTGCGCTAGCTTTCTGGACACTTTGAGCAACGTAGCTCCTGGCTAATTAATATACACAACACCGTTACGTCCTATACAAGTAGGCGACTGCTCTCCTAAAGGGTCAGTTTTTGTACCGTCCGGTCGTAACCCACTACTGACGCTAAGGCCTAGTGGCTCTGTCACGGCCCTTGTGCACTATGCAGTGCGCGGCAGACGACGTCGTTTATTGCGTAGTGTACTGGGTGGCGACCGGCGTTGGATCGGCACGATAGAGCGTGTTCCACTGTTGTTGTTACGGGAAGACGACATTGGTTGCAAAGATGAGTGGCACGGACCGTCTCCTGCAGCCGCAGACCAGACACGATACGGAACTCGTTAAAGACGTCGAGCAAGTAATTTCTCTAATACGTCAGATGTTCTAATCAACTTCACCATCGTTTGGCATCTGCGAGTCTCTTTTGGAGAGTGCCTACTGTTACTGCTGCGTCAGTTAATGGTTGTCCCAGCAATTCGACGTTTTCCTTCGTTAGCCACTTGACTTTGGATAGTTTTGCTCATATTACGGCAGCAGTTGCCACTTCTATCGTCGTGCGATAAAATAAGGAGCCCACATTTGTTGTCGTTAAACTTTAGGCTCGAGACGGCCTCAAAGTCATGGACCTTCTTAATGTCGGAGAGGAGGCAGATCGCCTGCAAGTAGTTCATCGTCTAAGTACCACGGTCGCAATTCTGACTGCAATCGTATCTGAAGCTCATACATTTCAATGCAGAACAGGGCAGACCCACGCGAATCGCCCTGCTACACCCCACAATTGAACAGTATATTCTTTCTTTGACAATATAGGTTGGACGGGAAACGATACATCGGGTAGGTAGCGGCGTTCAGCCCAGGGGTACGTTGTTCTTCAGTCCTTAAAATGTGCTCTCTACGCATCATGTTAAAGGTATTTTGGCAATGTAGCTTTACTAAAACTTTATGTTTTGCTGCACTGTGTGATTCAATTCAAAGTGATGACAAAGCTCAACAAAATCCTTGACGAGAATCTTTGACAACAAGTCTTCGTAGAGTGAGCTATACTGCAATTGGCCTTGTTCGGCCGTCCTTCTTTCGGAGAGAAGCTCCGTAAAAGATTGGCAATATGAAATCTGGTAGTTGTCCGTTGATAGGAAGAGTAACAAGATGACAGCAGAAAAAGCAGCAAAGGATTACTGTTGTTATTCTGACTGCAAATGAGAACTTTTAAAGGGGCGAGGGCGAAGTCGATCGGGGCCCCCGCTGATGCAATTAAGGGAACTTCTGATTGCATTGCAGTTCTCCGCTGAAGTACCGGAGATTTAGATCCCGGTGGTCTGATCGCTGGTGCGTCTAGGAAGGCTGTGTCTGGGGAACGTTCGGGGTGCTTAGCTATGAGGCTGTCAAGGGTTTGTGGATCCATTGGGGCCATCTGGTCAGTAGACAGGTGCGTGCGGGCGGCCAACGAGATATCTCCAAGAGCCAGCTTCGTGTGCACCCTTTTTGACCGTCGGAGGTCAGTGTCGCACGGCGAAGGCGTCCCGTATTTTGTTCCAAACAAGTGAGGGTTTTCGTCCACTTTAGCTCCCTGACAAAAGCGTGCCAAGTTTTAATAGGTAAGGAAAAAGTGCGTCCTTTTTCTTTTCTTGCGGGGGTGCTAAGCACTAGAGTAAGGAAATCAAATTGTGTTTCCCAATATCTTGGTGTGAAAGACAAGCACACATCATCATGCACACTATAGTGTTAGATAATTCTACTGCAACATGGCCTTTAAGCGAGCGGGGTTTGCAAGACATAATTTTTAGCTTATATTTAGTTTTCAGGACTTTCGGAAATTCAGTCGATGTGAAGAGGGTAACCAGGGTCGGTTTGAAGTGGATTGCTTCGGTAGTCGATTGCAATGTATCGACTGAGTGGTCGTACCTGCTTGTAGTTGACCAGCGAGTTGTTCTGTTTGTGTGGTTGACGAGAGCAGCGTCGAATATCAATCAGTTTGTCAACTGGTCAATATGGGTTTTCCGTCTGTAACGCCTGTGAGCCATCTAAAATACGAGGATCGCAAGGGTACCGGGTCTTCAATTGAGTTTTCTGTTTGTGTCGCGGCGAACTCCGCTTTAATTACATCTTTTTTTCTCCTAACGGATGTTTATGCCACCAGACTGGGTCGCTATCCGCGAGATAAGCTTCTCAGTAACCGACTGCAGGATATTTTCTATGCTGAGTGCAGGAGTACTCACGTTGTCAGCGACTGTCTTTACAGGCTGACCTGAGGCGGGCTCCCTCGTTGTAGTATCACGCGCGTTACCTTACAGAAACTTTGACTCCAGTTTGGACAACGGCAGCAAAACTGCGCCTGCTAAAAGTTGCGGCGGGCTTTATGTCTATCACGGGTGCGCAAAGTTTAACAAGTAAGGTCTCGGGTTGTTTTTTAGTTACAACTTCGCGGATTCGTTCAAAAGCTCCATATGATTTAGCCGCTGAACACACGACCCAAATGTCGCTTCGTGGTTATTTTGCATAAGCAACAGCAAGCGGGTTGCAAGAACACTGGCCATAGCAGATTCGCTTAGCGATGGGTCCACACAGCTTATCTTGCCTTTCTTTCACTACCGGTCTGAAGCCACTTATTCGAGCAGTGACAGGAACACCGGCTAACGACTGCAGACTTAATAGAGCTGCTCTATCCTCCACGACAGTAACCATATTTACCCCTCTAGTAAAGTTGGTTCTTCGATCTCACCGGTAATATGTTTTGCAATGTCGTCGCATATGGCATTAGAGTTTGTTTCCAACTGAATATCTTTGGCTGACAATCTTACAGCATCAGTTCTCTCTTTCTTTTGAACCTTGGTAATTGCTTCCTTAGGTACAAGAGGTTTTTCCTCAGCGCCTACCTTACACCATCCTGCATCATCAAGCGGCGTTCCACTAACAACCATTGGTTTCATTGTAAATCTATAATTCTAACGGAGTAGGCTGCAACTGGAGATGCGCTGTCAACGCCGTTGCCACTCTCCTATATCGATATTCCAGCTGAGTGCCCTTTTGCTACTATTTTTTTCATTTTATTCGAGCATACTTCTACTGCGTGCTAACTTTGTGCTGATATAGTTCGCGCCACCAGTGGGTCGTGAAGAAAATGTCAATTTTCTACAACTAAACACATATATATGTTATACTTTAGGCTATTGTACTAAATATCTGCAAATACTTTGAAGGGGATCTTGCTGGACAATAACAAACTCCGCATCGTCTCCGGTCTGCGTTTGGAGGGAATCAGTCTGCTTCGCACACAAGCTGTACAAGATGTGACCTTCCGGTATCCTCTACGGGTGAAAAGTAGTTTTTCAAGGCACTCGGTTCTGAGCGACGTAATCCACCGCGCAATGCAGTCGGCTTACACACCTGCAGTCAAAAAGCGGTCGGTCTGTCCACCAATAGCCAACTGCGTCCAGACGGCCTGACCTTAGTTCCATGGATTGAAGGTCGTCGCCTCGTGTACGACGTCCACCGTGTCTTGCACTATGGCCGCATCGTATGTTCGCCATACCAGCCGAGAGTAGGAGCCCCAAGTTTGGCAAACTTTGTTGTTCAACCAATTGCCTTCGAGGCATTGGGTCAAATGAAAAATACCACAAAGAGTTTTCTGGCGAAGCTGGGATTCGAGTCGCTGCGGCAAACCGGCGATAGTGAGGGCAATACCGTTTTGCTACAAATTATATCGGTTAAAATTTAAACGCGATTTTAAAGATTCTTATGTTTGCACATATAGAACAAATGTATATGCGCATGTGTGTACGCAAAGGGTTATATGCGTACGCATACTTGTCAGGCGAAACAAAGGCTACAAATAATAATCATCGTTCCGGTACCTGAATGGCCGCTGTCGGAAAAGCTAATTTAAAAGGCCGCTTCGAAAATATATGCGCTGCGCTGCGATCAAGCGCGGCGATTTCGTTAGTTAGTCTACGTTGCTCCCATTTGTCCACTCATAATACATATATATCATATAATATTGTGATGGTTTGTTAATCAACTACAATACGCCTTACACACTCGGGCAGTGCTCGCCTTAATAAAATTGGTGGTAAAGTTGGTCACGTGAAGTTAAGATCTAGCTGTCCGTGCCTTTGCATAATGGCGGCCCTAGCTCTTATGAACTCGGTGCGAGCGGTACATCCTCAAAGTCCCTTGCAACGTTAAAACGGAAGAATCCATAAGATTCCTTTCGTGCCGCCGAGCCTCAAGAGCCCATACACCACAGAGATAGTAATGGATTCGAATCTGCGAGATTTTTTGCGGGGTCGGGGACCGTTCTTAGAAACACGACGTCTTATTTGGTGGACTTGTCCTGCCGTGCTCTTGCAAGGTCCTGTTCGAGCCGTATCCCTTGGTATAAAAATCAGACCTTGGTAGGTGTTGGAAGTACGAGGTCGGGCTTTAGACCTGGTGTACCGGCCAACAGAATATTCGTTCACGAACCACCTCATGACCCCTCTCGCGAGAATACGCACCACGCAATCACAGACGTCGTCATGTCTCTTTATTTGCCTGTGTGCTGTGTTGCACATCTGAGCGACACGAGCCACGTCTCAGGCGCATTACACTTGTGCCTACAACGTTTGTTGTTGCCCGGGCGTCCTTGGCCAATCTGGCACGCGTTGATAGTGCGTTGATCCTGAGCTTTAGTAGGTTTAAATACTCCTTACTAGAGAGGTAAGGTAATACTTTTAATGCAGTAATGTACGAAGGGCGTTTCGTCTGTTTTTTTAATGTGCCCTATCGAACATGTTGTAGTTGTTGATATCAGTGATCTGTCTCTTGTGTAGCTGTCTCAATGATGTTCCCAAGCGCTCGCAGAGAAGTCTTGTTTTTGCAATGTCTTATTTTGAAATGCTCGTGGTTAGTATCCATTGGACCCCAGGGTTGCCTGGAGTGTCGTAGGTGCTGTGTTAGACAGGAAAGGCGGAGTCTGGGGATAAATGTTTGAAGGCAGGGGATGTCCAGACCGCCATGTCCTGTGTGCGTGTAGAAGTAGGCGTTCGGCTTAAGCCCTTTCGACTTAACAACCTTTCTGATCTTTTGTCTAGGTCGCTAAGGAGTGTGTTCTTCGGAGAGAACAGTTTATATAGAAGACAGGGAAAAAGAAAGTCTTTCAAAGATATTAGTATTTGGTGGGGCTTGAGGGAGCCATCGTGAGTCTGTTAAGTAAATTAAGAAGTATATCCGTGGTGGAGTCAACTCTGCCATTGCCGTCAAAGTCGACTCCAAGATATCTCCATCGATCGCTCATACATTTACCTGGACATTGGCGCTCTCCAACGTTGAATTCTGATACAGTATTAGTAAAACCTTTACTCTCCTTCTAATTAAGTAGGTGAGAAATGGGTAAAGCTTTTATTAGTATTATTTTAAGGTCTCGGGATTTCACAATGTGGTCCGCAATATTAAGGAGCTGTTGGAGAGTTAATTTCGTGAGGGCTAGGGAGGATGAAATCATCCGCAAAAGCTAAGACCGTAAGGCGAAAGTCCATCAGTAAGTTGGCACCCAATATTAGTTTTATCTAATTTTAGACGAATGTCGTAGAACTAGATTAAATAAAAGCGGGGGCAGAGGATCTCCCTGCCTAACACCCCTAGATGGCC
>QVRM01006644.1:0-42788 GCA_003439945.1 Dermanyssus gallinae
GGAGAACTCAACTGGACGAATACTTCAGCGTCCAAGAAATGGTGGGGGCAATGCCTCTGCCTCCGAAGAACAAAGCACCCGGGTCAGATGGCACCTGTGATGAGCAGGCACAATGACCGCACAAAGACCGCGCTTTTCAATAGGTGCATTTACAACGATCGACTACCCGCAGTGTGAAGACAGTACGTTTTGGCACTTATTTCAAGGAGCAAGTGACCGCGTACCGAGCACGAGAGACCCTCGACGACTGTCTCTAAGTGCGGCCGTGCGTCTTTTTGAGTTTAAGACTATGCCAATGTTGAGCTACAGCCTTATCAGGGTGTGAGGCCATCTTTCAGCGGCAAATTTGGCGCAGCTAGAAAGATGCTCTGCACAATATATATAAAGCGGATTCATTGCTTACCGCGGACGGCAAGAAACCGCTTCGTGTACCTGCTAGCGGGTTGCGGGTCGGCAGTGGAAATAATCAGAGTCAGGCTTAGGTCACTTATTGCACCTCGCCAGGGAGCTTTGGGATGGGATGGCATGCATTAGCCGGCACGTGTACACACGGTAAATTCTGCATGCCTATCTTCACTTGGTATGTTCGACACAAGGATTTCACCGAGTTAGCGATCAATGTCAAAATACGCTAAATACCACGCAACGAGCTGCCAGACGCATCGGCGGTCTTTGCATTTTTCCCGGTAGGACATTCGCTGAAGTGTTCAAATTGTACATAATGGCGGCTGTATTATAATTATGCACCATATCGAGCAAATCCTGACACGAAAGGGACAGTTTTTACAACGTATTTGTGGATTCCCGAGCCGCGTGTTACGTACCTAACGCTTATTACTAATTGACAACAATTAAATCGGGGGGTGGATCGCGAGGATCCGAGATAGCCAAGCGAAGGTGGTACGTACTGGGGCTTGGGTATCTCCCCGAAGGCGAGATATCCCGCGGCTACCTTATAGAGTGGCAGCTAACCACTCCCGTTGACTGCTGGTTTGCGAGTGAGTATTCGGTCCGATCTCAGTTAGCACTACGAACCACGCCGCTACTTTCGCTTGTCCCTCTCGCCTCTTGACCTAGTTTATTCATCGTATAAGTTTCACTTTTGTTCTCTACACAGATTCGTGTTTCTTCTTAGTGCGCGTGGTGTCGTCGTATTCTGACCTAACGCCGTTGGCCTGTAACATATTGATCATATCTGAGACGAGTGGCGTCTGCTGGCGCGCTCCAAAATAACTAATACTGCGGCGCCCAAATGATCAACGCTCGATATCGGAGATGTCGTGCGTAACACCGCGTTTGATTCAGACTTAAGAACTTGAGTCCTGCTTAAACTGGCCGAAACCGGGGTCCCAATACGAATGTTGACATTGATGAAGGACGTGCTACAGTCCAATCAGATCATCCTCAACGACCGTATAGCAGAGCAACGACGCATGGAACAAACGACAGGCTTTGCTCAGGCCCTTTTTTTTCTCTACTGGTAGCCAAGTTACCGCCACGTATACAGACTGGACACCTAGCTGCCAAGATAATTATATATGCCAACGATCTAGCACTCTATAGTAGCAGGAGATATCATCCAAAACAGGCGCTGGCTTCTTTGTCGCGTTATTAAGGCCTTAAAATAACTATACAGAAGACAGAGGTTATGAAGTTCAACCACGCGGGCAGGCTGGCCTTGACTGATACATCAAGGTTAAGTAGACCTGAACTATTTAAATAAGTTCCCATATCTCGGTATCACAGTGATTCCTTCAGCTAAGACCTTCGCTGCACACATAGAGGAGAGGCCCCAAAAAGCTTTGATGGCGGCGACAGCCCTTAAGAAGCCCCAGATGATCTCGATTAAGGCAGCGCCAACTCTATTTGGCATGGGAATGGCGCCAATTGTATCATACGAGATCCAGCTTGCGTCGGCAAAGCTAAGCTCGGCTTAACGTGGTGCTCTCGATCGGGTGAAACCAGCTTTTTTGAAACCGGTACTGGGCTTACAAACGTCAATAATACAACTTCTCATGTATTTGCTGTGCGATGCTCCATTATTCGTAGGACAGATCAAAAACAGTTTGAGCTCCCAGACACCCCCCATACAGCGAGTTCATGCGGCGATATGAAGAAAATATGGCAGAGGTGAATCCGCATTTTTATATCACAGATGCAATGAGGTGGTTAGGTCAGAATGGAAGGACATACGGGCAGGACAAAACAAGCACATAACTGCCCGTTTTGCTATGAACGGTTTTGCACCACCTCCTGTGCCAGAAAGACGCTTATCTAAACCCTGTAACACGTCTGTTTGTAAGTTTTGTTGTGGTATATGCGTAAGATATCATGGCAGTGAGTGCAATGTAGTCTCCTGCTGAAAAGGCTGGCACTGAGCGTTGAACTAACGGCCCTTCTTTCCTTGATTTACCTGCCCACACTAGACTAACTTCATAAAATTGTGTTTATTCAACACTAACTTTCACCGTATTTGTTACTAACCAGAACCAGAAGGCTTGTTACGAAAAAGTGCAAAGTAAACCGGCTGTTGTCTAGGATATGAGCTAATAACTTCATAATTTGCGGAGGCGGCCCCAGTTTTTCTAGCTTCTATACAACCTGAGAATTCTAGTAGCTGCTTAAAAAGAAGCAACGTTAGCTTGCCTACACAACAATTTTGCTAAATTTCGCCATCATCATGCTCGCTTGCATTATATGTTTCATTTAAAATTGAAATGTGCAAACTCCGTCATTGTGCCGATGGTTTATGTAAAATAATGTATGCGCCGAAATTTCTCAGCCCTCTATTCAGTTTATTACGAATCAACCGAAAGCAGGCAGGCGGTCTAGCGCTTATATGATGTGTTAATTTTTAACCTGGTTTAATCGAGGGCTTTATCGTTTATCAAGCAGTCCATTCCCCATGTCGACTTCCTTTCACACTAAATTTGAAGGTGCCTTTTTTTTTGGTTTGAACAAATGATGGTTAGGACGTTTTGGGGTACTGTATTAGGCGAAACAAAAAACAAAATTCAAAAATGCCTTACTAGCGTGACTGGTGCTAAATGTGTGTAGATATTGCTCTGCACTGAGTCAATTACGTTTTATTTAGTTATGACAATGTGTGCCTACGACAGTGGCTGAGTAACGTTATAAATTGTCTATATAATTGATTAAATGCAGAACAGACCGTGTGCGTGTTTTAAAATCCGTTGCGCTTCACGGGAAGAAACATAAAATTATTAAAAAGCCAAATTCAACTAGAAATCGGGCTGAGTTTTTTCATTAATCTCAAAGCTCTCGATCGTCGGAGCCCAAAGGTGTAAGCACAACAGGCTTACAAAACCTTGAATTCCGTCATGCCCGGTGCAGGTGGCGAACGCCCCGCAGACTTTGGTCTATAAAGAGCTCGAGGTACCTGAATGTGTTTGTAACCCTCTTTTGAGCGTTCAGGCGGAGATGGAACGCGGGGCAGCGCAAAACGCGCATCTATTCTGAGATCTGACTAGAGTCTCGCTCGCACGGCTATTCAGCTGACACAATGTCCGGATCCGGACGATAAAAATAAGACTATCAAGTAAACAAAGATGTTGATCCCACGGATGAGATTGGCAGCGGCATTAACAACGGAGTATAAAGTGAATGAAGTGATAAACTTCTGAAACCCAGAAGTCATATTGAATGCAGTTTTATAAGACTGTATTCCCGGATTTTGCAAGTTGTTCGATATAGATCTGCCGAAATGAGAAGGTGTCTTCCACTTCTGGAGAATTTTAAATATGACCTTTTATGGAAGATTATTGAGGTTCTTCTACATAGCGTCAAGTAGGAGAACTAAAAGGACATCACGATAACAGCTGAGTATAACAGCTTCTACAGTAAGTACTAGATACGCCACTACTACGATGTAAAAGTAAATGCGGCTTGCCTTAGATTAGCGATTCTATTTAGAGCTTTGCAAGCCATCTGCTGCTACCGACAAATAGCAAAAGTATTAGAAGTATTTCAGTGCAACGAAACAAAGCCGCTGGTTTTGCTTACATTCGTGTGCATGTACTAAGGCATATATACGTTTAGGATCCATTATTGACTTAGGTTATATCATACGATATGTCATCAAATAGAACTTCTATGTTATTCTATTACTCATTGATGATTCGACTATCAATTAAACTGCGAAACGTCTTGTATATGATATCTGCCCCACTCGCTCTCGCAGCTCGTATATTGGCATTCTTCGGTCGCTTGTGAAAATCCTAGTGGCTACACAAACCGCGGCGAAATTCGTGAGCTACAAACGCCTCTAGGAGTTACAAATCAGTGCTGCTATGCTATAGAATGTCTTAGAGGGCCAAAATCTGTCATCAAAATGAAGCTACACCAGTTATCTGTGCAACATCCACAGCGATCCTTACACCGCTATTAGTCCGCACTGCATTCTACATTACGCTGGCCTCAAAATGCTTTATGCTCGGGTCTCTGCCGCGACTACACACCTCACATCCGAAGGTCTTAGCGTGGACGATCAAGAGATCGCTATTGTAGATACAGCCACCTACGTCAAGGTCTCTCTAGACCAACAACCTGCAAGGCACTTCCTAACTCCAGCTCTTATGGCAGCCAACGACTTTGCAAACCTTATGTTTTCACACGTTGAGCCCGAGAGCCAGTCGAGAGACTCCATTATCATCATCGTAATGTCTCGCTTTCTCACTCTTTCTGTTTCTTTGCCTTTTTGAAAGTGAACAGGCGACCAAAAAATAAATGAGTCTTCGCGACCGCAAGTTAACGGGCGTATCAACATGTTGTGTCCTGGCGTGGAGAAATCTCGCGCATACCTTCTTGGCTTTTGCTGCACTGCATCGACTATTTGTTGGGTTTTATAGTACAGTAGCGTATTCGATTCATCGTAACGGTACTACATCCTCCACGGGTTACACTCATCATTGCCCCCTAACCAGCCTACGAGCGTTGTTGCAACGTGATCATCTCAGCGTTCGATGATTCCCTTTTGGAAGACAGATGAGCCGTTCGGTTTCGGAGATTGCCGACGCTGAGAGACACCCCGTGCTGGAGCGACATTGGTGCATCTCCTGTTCTGCTCGTTCGCCTGAACCTTCGCAGCCTGCCTTCAATCTGGTGATGGCGGCGCTTCGTTCATTTAGCTTATTATAGATGATGCCTCGCGTTAGGCTCATATGGTCTGTTTGAGAGCATGTTATGGAATAGGGTAACCTAAGCCTTTGCCAAGTATCCCCCCCGTGTCTTACACTAGCCCCCTCTCTCACTCTTCCTTTCCCTTTGCGATACCCCCTGTGCGTAGAGAGCACCAGAGAGCGCCGGTTGGATGTGCGGCCGGCCGTCCAGATACCGGATCCGCGGCGTATTGCGGTGTATCGTTGCGTTGTAAAGCGCGCAACCAACGTACGAAATCATTATAGCGATCAATTAATTAGATCAGCGACGCCGTGTGTCGGACAGCGGAGATGCCGAAACAGAGTAGGGCGCAGCAGTGCTGTCCTTCTCGGCTCTCCCCTTAGATTGCCCTTATTTGTGACGTAATGTAAGATGCCACGGATTTTGTCTGGGATATGGTCGGACGACACTCACAACGTATCTCGTGAACTATTTGTGTGAAAGTCACACTTTTTTAAAGATCCGTTTCGTATGCGATTGTGGGCGCAATAATGAAACCAGTTTGGCCCGCTTGCCCGCTTGTTGCATTATACGTGGTTTCTTGCTTTGAGCGGAACATTTGTATTTTTAAATGAAATTTCACCAGAAGTTTGACTTTAGTTACTAAAATATCAAGATATGTAATGTATGTCTAACAACAACGCACTCTTAACGATTATGATATTTTTCCTAGCACGTTTTACATACATTCTCGAATTCATGTGCTCACACGTTTATATTAACGACAGCAGCCGTAAAGACAACACAGCACTAGTTCCTCCAGCAGCGACTCCCTTTTGAATTTCAGGGAGGCAGTGTAGCTGCTGCAGTGATGAGTCTAGAACAACCGAGTTTTTAGAAAAACACATAGTCAAAAAACATTCACTGTGTGACCAGAAATAATAATAATAATAATAATAATAATAATAATTTCATAAATAAACAAATTTGGCACATTTATACGCCAACTGAACATGTGCTACTTCCCCTACTCTCCGTACTACGAATGTAATCGAAGGTCGCTAAGTTTAACGAGGCAGGGTGCGCATTGATCCTGGATCACTGGAATGTCAGCTGCCGCTCACGCAAACCTTACGCAATGAGCATATACAGTAAAGGCTCATTCTACTCAAAAGGACAGCAATTGTAGAGAACTCACAATAAAAAACGATAAGTGTTACGATTATTTGTACTGTCACTATTTGTATCGTTAACGCTAGTGTTATTTCAAATTGGATGTTAGCAAATACTTTTTTTTTATTCCTAGAATAAGACAAATATTTAAGCTGACAGTTAAATTAGAGCGACACTAACGTTCGTGTGAGGTCCTATATCGATTTAGTTACCAAAAGCCTGCACAACACACTTACTTGTCGTCTCCATCGTTGTTAATGCTATCGCTGTTGTCGTCTACGTTTTGCTGTTCTTTCTTTGTTGTTGCTGTTGTTGTTGTTTTGTCATAACCGTAATTACGTTGGTTGTTGTTGGTATTACTATCGTTGCTTACCCGCGTTATGGCAAATGTCCGTAGTAACCAACAGAATGTTTTGGCTCTAAGAATGCCATGTAAGCAGACAAATAAGCCAAGTAAAAAAAAAGCAAAACTGAAAAAGCATTACCGAATCTGTTGCCCGACTTCAGTCTTAGCTATAGCACTGTTGTCTTTAGCCGGGCGGCAGACAGGCATGGGTATCTATATTTAGAAGAACATACGCTTTGCCATACCGTTTATGGTAACATACATACCCTGTATTCTTATATTCGTCCTTTACTACCCTTCTTCCTTAACTTTCACAGCGTAGAATAACGTAGGATAAACAGCAACAGCAGGAGCAGGAGGTTGCTCATGTGTGTATGCTTTGTCATCGGCCATAACATGCCCAAGGAACGGACAGAAGGCTGGATCGTCTACACGTCCTTTATCAACATCATCTGTTAAATCACCCATTTTAGGTTAGAAGAAATCTGTGTAAAATTACGTAGTCAGCGTCATTGGGCTAAACCATTGAGAGCTTACGACCTTTATATATGTCCTCTTCTATAGTTGTTCAGGCATGCTATGGGGTTACCCCGTAATTCAGTTGAACACCTACAAATACCTTCTGTCCGCTGTCGTAATTCTCGCGGCTAGCCTGTGTCGACTATTCTATCTCGACCTTCGCAACTAGAACAACTAAACAGCACTCTTAATACGCAAAGTACGATCATTCTACAAACCAGACTACAAGTCGGGCTTAAAATGCCAGTTTTGTTATACTTACCAGATCGTAATAACGATGGTGTTGAACGATAACGAGTCGAGGAACGATCTCGAAGGAAAGAGGGCACGCTCTCTTCTCCAGTACGATACTCTCTGAGCATTAGCATGTATGCTTTTTTTAGTACACCGCCAACAAAACTTACCAACTTGTGAACTGCCTTGTGCCACACCATCAAAAGCACCGACCGAATAAGTGCTGTACTGCAGAGCATTCCATGTGACTAGAAAATCACTAAGGGATTGGGGTATGACTAGGAAAGTAGCCCTAAAAAGCACGTCCTACTGGTGACACCATACCATGGTGCAAAATTACCGATTACGTATACATCTTAGAACTAACGCAGGCACAGCGCACGCGGCCATCGGACAAACGGTTATATTATGTGGGGGTTTGTTGTACTTAGGCGCTCTAAAACGAAATAGTATGAATGTTAAGCCAGAATGTTGGTTTTGCTCACTTTAAGTAAGATAGGTTATGTAGTGATAAACATGCCTGGCGGGTAGCAGTTCCCTTACACTACACCAGGACGATGACGCAATATTCCAATTGCAAGACCAGCTGTAGTTGACAGTTAAGGGAAGTAACAATGCACAATAAAGCTTACCCGCCAGATCCGGCTGCACTTAAGGGCCTACGCGTCCACTAAGCGGTGAGGTGCCTCTTCTTTCGTCTGCACGTCTTAGACCTAAACTGACAACCTCATGACTAGGAGGTCATTCGTAATCCCTTTCCTACGCAAACGATTCAACAGACACATACACACTCACACACAATGATATTCATCACAGTTATAAGCAGGATATGCAGGCAGCATCAACGTTGCAACAACAACCTTTTAGCTTTTCCCTAGACAGTTGTTGACTCGAGAGATGGACACATACACACTCGAGTAAACTAGACTTAGATATCTCTACCGTCAGGCACTTGTCCAATATGTTTTTAGATGCGTCGTAATAGGCGCACCGTGTTAGTGTCAATTTCGAATAGTTGCAATGCTTTTGCCCGACTCATTAGCCCCTTCGATGGTCGGTGCAGGTGCGGACCAGGCAGGTCATGCGTCTAGGTTAGCAGAGGCTAACAAATGTAGAAAATACTCAGGCGTTAGTTATCCGCACCAATATTGTCCGTTGGCCTTTGAAACAATGGGAGGACCAGGGCCCGCTTACATTGAAGTTGATTCAGCGCGTCGGTAGAAGCCTTAACCTCTCCACGGGAGACTCAAGAGCATCGGAATTTTTGCGTCAGAGGCTGTCGCTTGACATCCAACGAGGAAACGCAGCATCTGTTCGGGGCACACTGTTGAACTGGGCTAACCCGGGTTAGATAACCCGTAACCACACGTTAACGCGGAGACAATTGTTCACTCCAAAGTGCTAACATAAAAAGTCATTTAATAAATAAAATTGGCTAAACTATATATTTAAAAAAAAAATGCTTTTGTTGTCTTGGCGTACCCGAGAGAGTCGCCCTAGTCGTGTCGTTCCCGTGTTGTCCGTGCTTGTCCACTTGGCCATCATAAGATCAGAGTCAGACTCAGAGGTCAGAGGTCAGAGTCAGAATTATGGCGCGTGTCGCTTCTATCGATGACACATCTTTGCTGCAAAGGTCAGGCTAGACGTACGAGCAGAGACGATCAAACAGCAAAGCGGTCGGAGACAACAATAACATCCGAGTCCGTGCGAACGAGAGGCGTTCGTTCGGGAGGTCAAGCAGCAACAGTCTTAGCCGTGGCGCCGGGCTAAAGTCGCAAATGTCATCTCTTGCTCGTCCGCTCATCCACATTCTATGTGGATGAAGTGCCCATGTGATTAGTAAGGAAGTCTTCGTCTCCACCACCACCACCGCCGTCGCCTACATGTGGGCGCACCGCCTCAAATAACACGACACAATCGTAAACTGGCATCGTCGTCGTGGTCGTGTTGTTGAAGCTGTCCTTGGCATTGTTGCTGTGCTGTTGTTGTTGAAGCTGTCCTTGGCATTGTTGCTGTGCTGTTGTTGTTAAAGCTGTCATTGGTATTGTTGCGGTGCTGATGTTGAAGTTGTTATTGGTATTGTTGCTGTGTTGTTGTTAAGATTGTCATTAGTATTGTTGCTGCTATTGTTGTCGTCGTCGTCGTCGTTGTCGTGGTCAGAACGTAGGATGTCGACCTCGCCTGGGGTGGAGTGGTGTAACAGCTCATCGTCGGCTACCGAGCGACTTCGGACCTGCGGTGCTGTTGTTGAGGTTGTCATTGGTACTGTTGCTGTGTTTTTGTTGTTAAGATTGTCATTAGTATTGTTTCTGCTATTGTTGTCGTCGTCAGAACGTAGGATGTCGACCTCGCCTGGGGGGAGAGAGTGGTGTAACAGCTCATCGTCGGCTACCGAGCGACTTCGGTCCGATCCTTCGGCTGAGACTGATTATATAATGTATGCCAATCACGTTGACCGCTCACCGCTTGCTCGCTTGGCGTTTGTGTTTCTCTTTTTCTCGAGTCGGGTTTCGAGAGATAGGAGCTGGGGGGGTGGGGGGTCTCGTAGAACAGCGCCCCTGGCCGGTGCCGCCGTTAGCTGCCGTCATGACGCCTTCACATGGCGCTTACTGAGGTCGCTTGCCCCTCCTTGGCCAAGCTATTGAACGTGAGCCTCGCAATGCATGTGGGTGTGCCGCGTTTGCCAGCCAACATCTGTCACCCAGAGCGTCACCTACTCACAGACACGGCCAAGACGCGGTCGTTCGTAACAACGCAGTTGATTATCGCCAGCTTTGTGCCAAGTAGTAGGTGACACGCTTCAGGTAGAAGGTCTCTTCATGAAACGGACAACAGCAGCACTCAAAATTAGAACGTCGACGACGATGATTGCACCTGAGACTGCACTAACAAGAAAACGTTTTTTCTGCGCAAAGTATATAAAACAATTCGTTCTTTGATTAACAAAAAGTTTTTATTTAGAAAAAACAAACACAAAGGCTACAACAATAAATATATCAGTAGAAATAAAATTTGAAAGAGCACCAACAACAATACGACAGATCGAACGAACAAGGAACGGAGCCATGAGAACAACATCAACAACAAACGTAACACGAAGAAGTGTGCCAACGATAGCGGTATTAACAACAGCCGTAACAACAATAACAACAACAACAGCGAGATTAACTGCTTTAGTATAAGTAATCCCTCGAAAATACGGATGTACCATTCATCATTCAAACGACCATTGAATGCCCATGTAAACAAAAATAAGATTCTAGTTTGACCCTAGGAATAAGTGACCAGATTATATCCAGGCCGTACGTGAACTGTTCAAGACAATACTTTCGGAACTCGTCTCCATTGACGGCTGGACTCTAAACTGTAAACATCAAGTGTTCAGAACACACCACCGATGTGGCGGTTTGCGTGAACCTCAGACAGCTTATGTAGAACAAGCGATCATCCTGAAAAGCCAGATACTTTTACGCTTCATTCGCCTGGCCAGGACCTAATATGAGCCGACTTTATCAACACGTCTAGCCGCTGCGATACACACTATTCAGTTTGAGTTTAAATCAGCGTTTCAAACTGACTTGCTCAACGTACAAGTTAATTTCTATTCTGCTCGAGTATAGTGTTGAAACGAGCAAATTTGTGCCCGAATACGTGACTTTCCGCACGAAGGAACGTTTCGGGCGGGGGCTGTTGAATATTGCCGTTCGCCTTTCAGTTGTACATACGCTTGTATGTACTTGCGCTGTAGCCATCTGAGCAGGCTTCCGTTAGGGCGGCGCGCTGCTGTTCAAAGGCCGTACTGGAAGCGTACATGGATCAGCGGCCCTTGTAAATCGAACACTCACACACACATACTCGCGTTCACCTGTATATGAAGAGGAGCGTGACTGCGTGGAATTGGAAAGTAAATGTGTGAGACTTTGCTTCCGTCCACCACCGAATCCTGAACAAGACCAAGCGTCCTGGTCATCTCGACCGAACTGCCGAATGGGCAAGAAAGAAGAGTATCCGATCCAATCGAGCTGCAACTGATGCAATATTGACAGGGTCAACAGGGCGCGCACCGTTCTCTAACGTTGGTTATGCCGTTGTCCTCCAGGGACAATGTTAGACCCAGCCTGATCTGGTACGTCGACTCGATCAACTATGCCATGCCGTCGACGACGACAAAGTGTGAGATATATGTATGCCAACCACAAAGTATGAGATATATGCGGACTGCATTAAGATTTATGGAAAAATAGATACGCCCGAGGAGCGCCCGTGTTTTTCCTTAAGACACGCCTCATCTTCGAGATTTCTGAAATGGGGCAAAAATATGTATTTATCCATTCGTCTCTTATTTTAGACATGGTCATTTAGGCCAACGCTACTTCATTGACGGCTGCGCAGCTCTGAGCTCTTAATATCCTAAGCTCAACTGGTCGAACACACAGCCAATGTGTTTCTGCGTGAGTGCCAGAGCGTCTGAGGTGATCAAGCGTCCATTGTGGAAAAACCTGATGCCTTACGTAACGCTTCATATCGTTTCTTTAAATGTTACTAATTAGAACCAACGCATATGTTGTGCGAAAGCCTAGCCGGGAATGAACCAGAAAAAGCTGTTGTAAATGCAAAAGAGACTTTAACGCAAACTCTTCATTCACTTTGGTGAATCTGCCTTTCTCATAAGTAAACCGAACATGGGTTCGCCAAGCCTGTTTAGAATACAAATTTTCAATTAATCATTACGAAAAATAGAGTCAACACAACGTGACGTGATGCCAACAATGTTGAGGATTACATCTATTTGATGCCATTTGAGAACAATTTTGTACGGGGGCTTCCTGGTGCCAAAAGTGTTGCCTGAAGAAACATGTTCCCCTCATGAGGACACGAGTTGCTCACTCATATATATATAAATATATATACATATGGTGTTCAAAACGTATCGCGACTTTTGTGTTTTTTCAAAAATTATTCATTTATTCATGAATATCTATTTTGTTTCCTTCAAAGTAATCCCCATGAGATATTATACACTTGTGCCAACGGTTTTTCCAATCTTCGAAGCACTTCAAAAAACCATTTTTTTTATCTTGTTCAGCTCCTCCTTCGATGCCGTCTTTGTCTCGTCAAGCGTAGCGTAACGTCGTCCTTTCATGGGCCTCTTCAGTTTAGGGAACAAGAAAAAGTCACAGGGGGCCAGATCTGGGGAATACGGTGGCTGCGGCATCATTAGTGTGTTGTTTTTGGCCAAAAACTCGCGCACAAGCAACGATGTGTGAGCAGGGGCGTTATCGTGGTGCAAAAGCCAATTTTTGTTCTTCCACAAATCCGGGCGTTTCTGGCGGATTGCTTCGCGCAAATTGCGCATAACTTGCAGGTAATATTCCTTATTGACCGTTCTACCCTGTGGCAAGAACTCATGATGCACCACGCCCCTGCAATCGAAGAAAACTGTCAGCAAAACTTTCACATTCGACCGAACTTGGCGCGCTTTTTTCGGTCTTGGTTCGTGCGGCAGCTTCCATTGAGATGATTGAGCTTTGGTTTCCACGTCATAACCATAAATCCACGATTCGTCACCAGTTATGACCCTCTGGAGCAAATTTGGGTCGTCGCGGACAGAGTCCAACATCTCATTAGCAATGTTCATGCGATGCTGTTTTTGGTCGCAATTGAGCAATTTTGGTACGAATTTCGCGGCGACCCGTCTCATGCCCAAATCATTGATAAAAATCGAATGGCACGAGCCAATCGATATGTTTAGGTCCTCAGCAACTTCTCTAACGGTGATTCGACGATTGGCTAATACCATTTTCTCCACTTCATTAATTTTTTCGTCTGTTGTTGAAGTGCTCGGGCGTCCGGCACGCTCTTCGTCGTTCACATCTTCTCGGCCTTCTGAGAACATTTTGTACCACCGATAAACGTTGCTTCGGTCCAAGGTAGCTTCTCCGTATGCCACAGTCAACATTCGGAATGCATCCGCGCACTTAATTTCGTTTTTCACACAAAATTTGATACAGGTTCTTTGATCCATTTTTTTGAATAGGTAAAAATCGAAGACGATCCAAAACACGTGCAAGCAAAGCAGCTGTCAACAATTAAGTGAACATTCAAAATGGCCGAGCTTGTCGGCAAAAGTGAGAGACATGAGTACCAACATAACGCCACAAAAAAAATCGAAATTCGAATATACGTAACCCGCGAAAATTCAAAAGTCGCGATAACGATTGAAACACACCTCGTATATATATACTTACATTCATACGTCCATGCATATATACTGCTTATGCATTTGTACGCACGAAGATGTATATATATATATATATATATATATATATATATATATATATATATATATATATATATACATATATGTATATATATATATATATATATATATATATATATATATATACATATATGTATATATATATATATATATATACATATATGTATAGTAAACTGGTAGTAAGGACACGTTGTCATACTTATAGATTTGCATAACCTTGATCGAATAATCAAACAGTTATTTGTTAGTGTAGTAAATCCTTTTACGCACGATAGCTTGTTAATTCACTCAGGCTTCCGATGATCTGTTTGCAAAGCCATTACTTGTGGAGTCGAAGAACTGCCGCGTTCTACCTTATACGTTCCCGGTACGCTTTTATTCGCATCCACCCTCGTGGAATAACAAAGCTCTGTTTAGACAAATCGAGAATGTCACTAGCTAGTTTAGCAACGCTTGCTCTGGATGTCGACGTGGTCACCTTGTAGTTCTGCGCACTTAGTTCAGTGACTATACGTATAGTCATTTCGAAAAAACGGAATCAGTAAAGTCTTTTAAAATACGCATTTATCATGACCTCTTCATCGGACTAAAATGAATGTCGTCCAGGTCAGATTTTGACGTTTTGGAATAAGAAAGGTCACAAGGGTCCAAATAAGGAGGATAGAGAGGATGGATAGCATGTTGAAAAAGTTGAATCCCAATTTTGCCGCGGGACTGTGGAGGTGTGCGCCGAAGCGTTCTACTAGTCAGAGATTATTTGTTGCGCGCCAAACAAGGCCGTGTCAGTCTTTAGATAAACGGATGAGATGTGTGGAATATTATTCTCCTGCGACTGCTTGACTCCTCTGTGTGTAATTAATGAAGATAATTTCTTGCGGAAATCACAAACAATACCTTGCCAGTCGGCAAAACAGCTATTGCCGTCTTCGGCGTATCTTCATTTTGCACTGTTCACTTTTTTGGGGGGGGGGGTGAGAGGGAAAATGCTTTTACGCGCACCCAAAGCTGGTAGCGTGAGACTTGATGCCGATGTTGTTGGCATAATACCCACTAAAAACATCTCACCTAGATGGCCTCAGAAAGAGACGAGACTATGCGCTGTTCACTGCTTTGACTAGTGTTCGGCTCGGGCGTATAGAATCTTAGAGAATGCCACTAGCCAATGTGCGTGTTGACAGTGTGAATGCACTAAAAAAATGATAAATTCTAGAAAGATTGAATTTTTAAAGTTAAAAACGCGTTGGATAAAAGAGGTTATATATATATATATATATATATATATATATATATATATATATATATATATATATATATATATATATATATACTGACTTAACACCGCATACACTGAATTTGCTTTACTCATGCAACATGTTTTTTTAGTTATTTATATATATATATATAAGTAAACGCACAACACGGAGGACTAGATTCTATATAGTATACATGTTCTCCGTTTTTGTTATGTGCGTTCTTGCTTACCTAGTTTTATCCTGACTAAATCCTGGGACTGTCTGACGTAATTTGGGCTCGTTAGCGAATATCACCGGCCGCTTTGTCCTTAGAATCAGCGTGTTCTTTGTCTGCCACCTCGGTGTCTCCTCGCCTCTTTGTTCCTCTCTGCATTCTGCGGTGAACCGGGCTAACTTTGGACGGCACAAATAGCCAAGCTGAGGCAGCCCAGAGTCCTACAGCCGTTCTACAATAACAGCCATCATCGACAAAGTGGCCACTTCACGACCGCTGCACCATGGTCAAACCATACCCAACAGCAGTTATAGAATTGCCATACCCTGACAGGCACGAATGAAAAAGCATCTCTGTCCCTTCGGGTCGGAGCTCTTGTTGATGCACTGTTTCCGAAAAATATTGAATATAATTGACGCAATGATCCGCCTAGACAAATACGAGCAGTTCCGACCTAGCAGCCTAAATTGGCTGTCAAAATCGAATAAATATGTTTGTGTGCTTGTTTTACATTTGTAAATTAGTACATATACGGTGCTGCGAATGTACCTTGTAGAAATTAGTCATAAATAAATGAACTTACATTTAATTATGACTAATTTATAATCTAGATATCAGATAATGTGAGCTGAAAGGCTAGAAAATCCTTCACGATGAACAGCGCATACCCAAATTACGTCCGCCTCAAGTTTTGTTTTACCGAACTATATAGGCACGAGGCACAGTTATCTCCGGAGAGACATGTTTAAATGAAGATCACTAAACTGAAAACGAAATAGTTTCTAACAACTTTTATTTCACTGCATGATTACCTGCTTGTGGAAAATCTATTTTGACAGCAACATTGGATTTGCGCGAGGTCAGAGGCGATTGCTGAACATTGCATTAAACGACACCGTGTTGCCTTAAAACTGGCCGACTAGAATAACGTTGGATTACAGAATCACGTTTAAGATTTCGAGTACGTCCGGCCTATTTAGGTTGGCGCCAGTAAACGCAAATACAGATGCCTAAAACACACAATGCAACCGCGACAAAGAGAGACCAAGAGAATTCTAAATAATATAATTCTGTCCACTTGACTTCAAAAGGACATACGGTGTCATGGCGGTGCATATACATGTGTGCATACAAGCATGCCTCTTTTCGGAGTATAGTCAACGCCTGCAGGTATGATCGATACCTGGCTCAGACGAATCAAGAATGTGACCCTCCTAATAGATGTTCAAAGGGAAAACTGTCAATCCCATTATTTTATGAATTAAAAGGTTGCGTTTGCTGACAGACCGTCACACCGAAGACAAAGTTCTCTTGGATCTGAGGGCGTGCTTAAGTTAGCCGTTTAGTCGTTTTACTTTCCCGTGGCTTCATTTTGCTTTGGATATTCAGTCTGAGCGAACTTCAGCAAGCGTTTCCTTCTTGTTCAGCAAGCGTTTGCTCCAATGCAAAATTTATTCGCGGCGCTCAAGTAACCTCCTTCAGGCTTTAGCCGTCCTTGAGGCATTTAACGTGATTTTTCAGTCTTACTGCAAGTCTCTCTGAATCAACGGATCAATCGCGACCACTTAAATACTAACAAAATTAGGCATCTTCTTGTTCTGCGTTTAGGATTGTCATGTGGCTCTACCCGGTGCGATATATCGAGCCGCCTCGGCACGAAACTGTGTTGAAAGTACGGTTTTGGATGCGCAAACAAATTACGTGCATAATTGCATTATGCACGTAATGGCAACATTTTGCAATACTGAACGCAAACGCTTAAAGACGATACATCACAGGATCTTGATTTGTGAATCGTCAAATTATCTTAGTCAACACGACTATTTTTCTTCTCGCTAGCTAGAGCTGGATGTCCGATGTCGTTCTCTTGCAACTGTACATTTTTATGAAGAGATGTCCATCACCGATATCTCATATGTATATATATATATTTTTTTACTATTGTCCTTCATGCATTTTGACACATTAGATCAGCAAATGTTAGTAATTTCACTCTCAATCTCAAACACGACATGTTCTTCCTCCGTCCATTCTACTGAAAAACAAGTGTACATACATTTTGAGAGGCAGTCTTTTTCCACTCAATTTTTTTGTTCACAATGCGACCCACTGACGGATTTGCAATACACAATAATTAATTCCTGCAAAAAAGAATGGCAGTACAGAATATGGATACAGGCAAATACACTGGATCAGTTTTATTAAGAATGTTGCACAAAATACACTCACTTCAACTTAGTGACACCTGTGTATGACAATAAAAAAAACGTGTAAAATGACTCACCGCCCAATCATAATCATATCACAGCAATTTCAATTTCACAAAATGCAGCAGTAAAAAGTTTAATATTTCCACATTTGTTGTAGATCGTTTTTCTCACGTGTAAATAACGTCAGGGGTGTGCGAGGCTTTAAGCTACTCAACAGGATATAACGTTGACAACGTTATACCCTGTACTTTGGCCCAAGCCCCTTCTCGACTAAAACGTTTGCGCTAAGATCTAATAGTTCAGCAATCTTTAACAACTCGATTAGCTGTTGACAAAGGCATATGCACACACTGACGTGTATATTGTACAATATGTTAAGAAATGTTCACAATTGTTTTCTAAACTGGGCCAGCTAAAGAGTTGCACTATATCAAATTGAAAGTCCCCAAAAATTCTGTCTGTGAGAAAGAAAAAAGCGACACATCGAATTTGAAATATACTTTCGAAATAATCTTTTTCAAGATTTGCATATCCAAGTTAATATGTTCATTAATGTATATGATAGACTACTGCATTTGTTAAGACTGTTTTTAGAAATGGGTTTGAGTAAATGTGAAGCTAAGATGCAGAGTCTGCTTAGCACAGGTGTGAAATGGCCAAACCAGTCATCTTATTAGCAACTCTATCGTTATTTTATTAATAATACGACAAATCGCCGAACGGTGCTTGTTCGTTTAATTGGTTTGGCCAGTTTCTTTCTTTCCTTATGAGTTAAAAGTTACCTACAAGCGAACTGGGCTTAGCCACGTTCCCTTGACTGGTCGCCAATTGTCTAGGTAATCCATTTAATAAATGGATGTGAGGATCCTAAACACGCTCGCTCATCTCTGCACTTCAGACGTGTTTGTCTGTTTATTCGTGTTGTTGTTAGTCCACATGAGGTTGTTGTGCGATCGGTTCAGTTCAACGTTGCAGTATGTGTACCGTTGCAATTGAGCTTATAGCGTGTTGGTTTTGTGATTTAGCTCTCGTGAATCTAGGGGCCATTGTCTCAACGACTTGCTTTACCACTATGGGTATGATAATAATCATCATCATCATCATCACAATAATGACAAGCAAAATTGCCATGCTCACATCTATATGGCTGGCCCACACTTATAGCAAGCGCAACAACTCTCTTAAAATCTAGTAAGGCACTAAGTGTCAACTACAATAATAATAATAATAATAATAATAATAATAATAATAATAATAATAATGACTCATTAGCCCCTTCGATGGTCGGTGCAGGTGCGGACCGAGCAGGTCATGCCTCCAGGTTAGCTGAGGCTAATAAATGCAGAAAATACTCAAGCGTCGATTATCTGCACGAATTTGTTCGTTGGCGTTCGAGACTATGGGAGCTGCAGGCCCCCTTACGCTTAAGCTGATTCAGTGGGTCGGTAAAAGCCTTAATCTTTCGACAGGAGACTCGAGGGCATCAGAATTTTTGCGTCAGAGGCTGTCGCTCGACATTCAACGAGGAAACGCAGCGTCTGTTCGGGGCACATTGTTGAACTGGGCTAACCCTGGGTTAGAGAATCCGTGATCACACGTTCGCGCGGAGACAATTGTCCACTCCAAAGTGTTAACATAGTGAAATTATATAAATAAATGTGATATTTACAAAATAATAATAATAATAATAATAATAATAATAATAATAATAATAATAATAATAATAATAATAATCAAACACTCTTTATACTATCCATAACGCTGCCGTTTGCATAACTGCACACACACGTGCATATACATCCACAGCAAAACAATGCGCAGGTACAGGTTGTGCAAGAACAGGGTAAACCGAGTTAGCAGCGACGCTATCTACCTTTTTTTCAAGCTTACGTACGTAACCCAGTCCTATCGAATGGCTTAACGCGGTGTCTCGTTTCCGTGCGACTTGCTATACGCGCCCAATGAACGACGAGGAGGGAGATAACCGCAGACGAACGGCCAAACAGAGAAACAGGTAGGTCTAAATAAAGCAGCAAAAAATTGCGCACGGCTGAGAGGACAACCGCACTAGATAGACGGAGCATGGCTGTCGGAGTCTACGCTGCCGCCACGCTGATAACCTTCGTTCTGCTGCGCGACCGACAAGCCATCGAGGCCATCGGCAATAGCGAGGCGGCCTCCGAGGAACCTCCGACTGAATTGACTCAGCGGCACAGCGGAACAGATCGGCAACAGCAGGACAGCACGACAGCAGGACAGCAGCGCGACTCGTATCTGGCTGCTGCTGCGACGTCGTCCGCCTCCAACGCCGCAGGAAGTGAGCTGGCCTCGTAGCAGCAGAGCTTCGTAGCCAGAGCAGGAAGTTTCCTGCGACGTTCCAGGAAGACTGTCGTCGTCGTCGCCGGTCGTGTGTTGGTTTGGCAACGTCGTGGAACGCCGGATTTTGCGTCATATTATTGTCATCACAGCGTCTCTCTATCTATATCTCTCTCTCTCTCTCGTTTGCTCGCTCGCTCTCTCGCCGGTTTGATCATGCCAATAAGACCTTGAGCGTGATCTTCTGTTCTCACTGGCCAGGCTACGGCATAGGCCACGGGGTTGCGTCCCGCTTCAACAGACACACTGAGGCTGCGCCCCGCCGGTCTGACCGCCGGTAGAAGAGGACCCTTCATGCAGCCCCACTACCCCCCCTCCCCCCCCCCCCCCCACTACAAAACTGTGGGCGACAACATGCGGCCTCAATTCGACGACTGGAAAGATATAGGGAGCAAGTTTCGGCCAAGTTTCCGCTACTTCCGTCCATGTAAGCGATGGGTTCAAGCGCGGCAAGTGGCTTTGTGAATACAGTGCCCCTCACCCCCCGCCCCGGCCCCCGGCTAAAATAGCCCATTAGGTATCGCTGCTATTTAGACTACATTATCGCAGATTTCACAAGAATACGCCGCACTAAATCACTTCTACGTAAAGCAGCTAGGGTATCTATGTACGTATTTATGTTTTTGTGTATGCATGTATAGAGCTATTTGGGCACAGAAATCGACCGGGCATGCTACCGCAACGGCTTACCAGCTCGTAAGTAATTGCGCATTCGAATGACTGTATAAACTACAGTCTCGTGCGTTTACAACTCGCTGATTAACTATAGCTCTAGGTCACTTAAGCCTGGCACAGCGCCAGATTATTCCGGTAATTCTTTTAACTGAAATCTTCAAACTTGCATAAGAGACAAAGCTTTGGCATCTACCTAAGATTTGTCATTTTGGCACCGAGTCCTTGATTCATGCCACAAGAACTTCCGTCAATGTTGTTATTGTTGCCATTGTTTTGCTGTTGTTATTATTAAAATGTGAGTTCCACACACTGGGGGCTGGGCTTATCGATCAGACCTTTATAATTCAGGTATATTGATATTATCGTTGTTTGCAGGGACGGGTGTTTCTTCATAGACACCGTCATCTTTACTTTCAAAACAGCCCTATGATTCCTATAACTTTGGGGCTCGCTCCTGCTAATAGACTCTTCCCTGATACAATTTGTCGTGGAGCCGTGTCTAGGGCCGCTTTGTAGTCAACAAATACTGCATATAAGATTCAAGGTTCAAGATTCAAAACGTGGTTTATTATAGAAACTGCATAATACAATGCTTTAGTTCTCATTAAAAAATAACGATTGCCTTTTGACTCTTACAGACCTATTGATGCAATTTAGAAGATCTTGCGATGCTATCATGATTGAGTGTCCTGCGCAGAATGTTTTTTTATGCCTCGAGATAAAATGATGGGCGCCTCTTTAGTATGCTCTACATAATCTTATGAACACAGATATCATCCGCGATGCTTCAAAAAGCCGATACGCAAAGGGAGATTGCTTTAACTTTTTGTAATAATCTTTGAGAAGCAATTCGACCAGGTTTCTGGAAGTCTTTGTGTGCTCATTCCGAATAAAATCGAGGCCAAATGCTTAGTCATTTTTCAGTATCTCTGTGGAGTCAAGATCCTCCACGATTGAGAAGAGAGCATCCAGCTGCTTGGACGAAAGGCGCTTCCATTCCGCTGGTAGTTCAGGCTTCAGCAAAATGCTGCCGCAATATTAAGGGAACTAAGGGGCCTCTAGAAAGGACAGTGTTTCTTTCCAAAATACAGTGTGTTTCAAGGGCAGTTCTTCTGATCATATTGTCTTCGACGTTCATAGTAAGCACTGTCTTATTTTAAATCTTTCAGTTGGCGATAATCTTCGACGGTGTCGGCGATAAAAGTCCTTCACTTCAGGCCGTTGTCGGGAAATTGTTAAAGCCTGAATTACACATGCTGCAATCTTGTAGTATTACGCATCATACCATGGAGAAGAACGCCTTCTACAGGCTGTACCTCTAGAAAAAGATGCGCGAATCATCTCTAGAAGAAGACGAGCGAACCTCTCATATGAGGATGCTCCAACGCTTAGGGTCATACATCTGCAAAACACGACTGGGGTGCCATCTGTAGACTTCCGTACGCAGCTTGGCTACATCGGTGCGGACCTACGAAGACATTGTCAACCTCATTTCCAGCTACCGTTATAGAAACTGGTAACGTGACCGAAATATTTCACATATTTTTTTGGGAGCCGAGAAGACAAATTTATCTCTAGAATGTTTTTTCATTTTTTAAAGATTCGAGTTTTATTATTATTTGGTTACAAGTGAAACTCTGACGCCAATTTGGCTACGGCAAAAAAGTGAGTCCCTTGCCCGTTGGCAATGAACCTATGATCGACGCTGCGTTGCCGCGCTGTACCTAAACCGATATCATTTGCAGCAAAAACTGCCATGCCCTTCTATCGCCGGTTGCCACCGCGACTCTGGATCCCAACTCCGCAAGGAAACCCTTTGTAATTTCTCCCATTGGCCCCAGTGCTTCAAAAGCGACCGGTTGGACGATGGCTGCTCCGACCTCCCGGCTGGTGTGACGAACGTAGGATGCGGCCAGCGTACACGACACGGTGACGTCGTAGGCGAGCATGCTCTTGCAGGCAAGAGCATGCTCACCGGTGGAAGACACCGGGTGGTCGCATCGAGCGCAATTATGAGCAAAGCAGACTGATCCCCCCGAGCGCAGACCAGAGGCGATGCGGAGTGTGGTACTGTCCAGCATCGTCCCCAGCTGCGGTGAGGAAATGGCCTGGAGCCATTTGCCGCTCCATGGGTCTATCGCGGCTCTCAGTCGCGCCCGCTCATTGGCGTTACTCGCCTGAGTCAACACTTGCTCTTGAATCGCCTTGACAACTTGCGAGTCCATGGACGATTGCAATGTGCTCTCAGGAAGCTGACCCCATTTATTCTCGTAGTCGCGGCACGCTTGAGCAATCTGGTCGCTGAAACTTGGGTGAGCATTCGGTGGTGCGATCCCTTGTACCAGAGTCTCGGTGGCTTTAAGGGACCCAAGATAGGCAGAAATAGCGACTTGCGAGGCCATACGGGTTCCCAAACCACCCGAGGACGTCGGGAGTGAAGCCTGTACCCAAGACGATTGCCTGAGCTGAACGTTCAAAATACCCTGGAGAGTATTTCGCAATGTCTCGTCGATCGAGTGAAGCAAGTCCGGATTGGCGTAAGCTCGTGAGCAGCAGAAAAGGTACATCAGCCTCGGGGTTGACAAGCTTACGCGTAACAGGTAAGCGCTGGGTGAGCGTCCGAGAGTCGCAGTCTGGAACACCAGCGCACGAGTTCAAAAAAACAAAATCCTTTCGGGGCTGACTCTCAACCAAGATTTAACGTCCATGAGACTGCTTTTCGCATTGCTTCATAGACGGACCCCCATGAATACAAATGTGCAACGGTGGGGCTCGAACCCGCGCACCTATGTGTCTCCTCCGGTCGCGAGGCGCAGACGCATGCCACCACGCCACCGGGCTCGACAGCGCACGAGATCAGAGCCCTTTTTAGATAAAGAAAGCCTGAGACGGCCTCGAACTACTTTAACTGGGCTATGTCTCTCAGCACCGTAAGCGTGTCACCGGCGAGGGTGCCGTCGTCTAGAAAACACGATCGCAGTTCGGAAGACAGACGCGATTGAAGCCCGTGAGTAGCGATGCAAAATAGAGCGGGGCCACAAGGGTCCCCCTGTTGAACACCGGAACAAGACTCGATAACCTCTTCTTGCCAAATCAGCTTGCTTGGGAACCTGTACATCTGGTGTACTAGCGGGTATAGTCGGGGAAGGAGGGAGCGAACCGTTTTGAGCAAGTGGTCACGCCTTAATGAGTTAAAGGCGTTTTTAAAGTCAAGTTTGACGATTACCTTGCCTGGGACACTCTTGTTGCGGTTGATGGATGCTCTTGTTGCGTGCACGGCCGCTTCCGCGCCTCCCCTGATTCCGCAGCCCAGTTGATGCAGAGAGACTAATCCGATAATGTCCGGCATGCTCTTCTTGGTGATGATTTTCCCGACTACCCGACGGACGGGGGACCCGATGGCGTGGTCGCAGGCCGTCGGGTCCCCCGTCCGAGCTGTTGGCGAAGCTTCTGATGGCGTTGATAACATCTATCGCAGACACAGTGATCTCGTGGGATTGGCCGGCGGACACTGGAGGCGGTGCAAGGGAAAGAGACGCTGGTAATGGGCTGAGTTGCCTGAAACACAATATCGTCTAAATGCATCTGTCGTCATCGCGTTCTTGTTACTAGATTTATTACATATAGGTTTTCTCCAGCAGGCATATGTAGCAGCACGGAAAAGACAAGCACGTCCAACAAATACCACCAGCAGGGCCGGGGCTCGAACCTGCGATAGTGTTGTTAACCACGATTACCATGGCAACGCCCCGTTTCGAACGGTGCGTTAGCCGCCTAAGCCACCACCGCTACAAATATATCTTATATTATTTTGCACCTATACACAGGTTTAGAAGCAAGCGATCTAACAGTTGTGGTTTGGCACATTGTTCTAAAAAACTAGAACGTTACCTTGAATAGGATCGAATCCTGCTTGAGCAAGAATTTCGAGTATTTTCTCATTTATTGTGAAATCGGGTTGGGCATTGTTCTGCGCTTAGATTCTGTCTATATAAGTCAAGTATATTCTATTTCTTTTATTCACACTGTCTGTGTAATATTCTATCTAGTTAAAATTGGAGTACACAAGTATTCAGGCTAATCAAGAAAGTCCCCCCAGCTTACTCTTTAGTCTCTCGAGCTGATTCAGAGACTGTCTGTATGTACAAGTTTGGGCATGATACATATCACAAGGGCCTTCGCAATATTTACAGATACACGACTCGACTGGGTCGTGAAACGACTCCGTTCGACAGACCATATGATGATAGCCGTGGGTCGAGAATTTGACCACAACGTGCCTGTTTGCCCGATCCGGATTCTTCCATGTGTCGTCTGTCATTGCTGGCGAAGTGAAGAACTGTGGACTCACTGATCTCCTCTTTTTTCCTGTTCATGAAGTTCACGAATGCCGTCGTCTCCTCAAGCTTGAACTTTTGTTGGATCTCCTCCACAAATAGCTTTTCTCCCGTCAGGAGGTAGACCATACGATTTCGCGTATTTGTGTGGACGCCAAGAACTCTTTTTAAGAACGTCGATTTGGCTCTGTCGAGTGTTTGAAGGTCTCGCTCGCTAAGATGCTCCCAGATCAACTCGACTCCATAGGCAGCGCATGGGGCTAGCTTGAGCATGAAGAGTTTAGAGGCGGTTTCCAACGAGAGGCGATACGGGTCCGATATCGATGAAGAGGCCACCAGAGTTTTTCTGAATCGCTCCTCTATGTGTCGAGAGAACGACGATCCACTCGTCGTGAACACGATTCCAAGGTACGTAAAGTTGTTTACGAACTTTATTGGGACTCCGTTCACCTGGATCTGGTCACTGGCCGCGAGCCTCCCTCCCCGACGAAATTTTAGAGCCTCGGTTTTTGAATCATTTATGGTCAGACCTACGCGGCTCGCGTACTTCTCCAGCGTTCTTGCCGCTTGAGACAAATGAAAACAGCTGGTACTGTAGGCGCATACGTCGTCGGCGTACATAAGCGTCTCCACAAGAGGGTGTTTCGTTGATAGGAACGACGGCAAGTCGTTGATGAGAACGGAAAATAGCAAGGGTGAAAGATTATCACCCTGGGCAAAGCCCGTGGTTTGCTCGATTGGCTCCCTAATAGCCACGCCATCATCGATTAGAATCGCGTTCTTCTGTAAGATAGCACCGATCAGGCCGAGGATCTTCGTCGGGACACCACTTGAGGCTAGCTTCTCGATAACGATTGATCTTGAGCCGGTGTCAAATGCGCTCTTGAAGTCGACGAAGAGTGCGTAGAGTGGCCGGCGGGATTTCCTAAGAACTTTCTCGACCTTGTCTTTGAGTATTCTGCAAGCTGTTTGCGTAGATCTTTCAGCTCTAAAACCATGCTGCTCATCAGGGATTACGTTGCAGGCCTCGAGGAACGGGGTAAGTCGGCGTGTAAGGAGAGTTGACAGAAGTTTATAAACGCACGACTTTTTGGCGATTCCCCGCCAGGACTTCGGGTCAGACGGGCAGCCTTTCCCTTTCGGGATGAGAATCAGGAGACAATCCCGCCAGTTCTTCGGGATCTCCCCTCTTCTCAGACACTCGTTGAACAGGGCGGTCCAGAGGGGCAGGAGCTCCGTCGCGCCGCTGATAAATTCGTTGTAGACCTCGTCCATTCCACACGCTTTTCCGCGGGGGAGGTGGATTGCTGCCTCGAAGACCTCGGCGATTGTGAAGTCTGCCTGAAGTCGTGATCTCCACTCTTGCATCCAATCCGGCCACTCTGTGTCGACCTGGGGAATGCTCGCTGGAATCGTATTCTTCGCGGCGAGGATATTCTTGAAATGATTCTGGAGGGTTTCCTGCTGTACGGGGCACGCCGTTCTCCTCGCTCTTGATCCTCGAAGCCAGACATACGGATGCTTCTCGGCCTCCAGCACAAGCTTCAGTTCTCTCTTTGACAGGAATTCCGTCTTGGCTGACCTCAGAGTGGAACGGTAGGCAGCCTTCGCCCTGGTCAGAAGAAACCTCATGTATGGTTGCAACTCGCACAGAATCTTCACCTGGATCTGTCTGCGTTTCATTTCTGAACACGCCGGTGTCCACCAGGGTCGGCCGGCTCTTCGAAGAAACGGCTCAGCGCATTCTCTCAGACTTGCGGTGAGTCGTTCGCTGTAGACAGAGAGATCGTCATTGGGTCCAATCGGAGCTACGGTGGTCGCAACATCGAGGACCTTCGCGATGTTCAGTCGCCGTGAAGGTGGCTGCTTCTTGCCGTAGTCCGAAGCCTCTGGTGTAGGCAAATTTCAATGCTCACCGGGATGTGGTTTGTCAGGAGTCTGCCCTCTCGCAGACTGTTGCTGCTCCCTCGAAAGCGAACCTCCTCTCTCGTGAGGTTCGTAGCGAATAGATCGATCGTCGATAAGTCAAGTATAACAAACCTTGAAGAAATAATCTAAACAGCTTTTCTCAGAAGAACTACATATAGGGAACAGGCGCTAAGAGTTTTAAGTTCAGCGTAAAGCCGTAGACGCAGGCAACATGTTTTGTGTTCTTAGTTAATTATATATATATATATATATATATATATCAGCTGGCATCTTTCAAAACTTCCTGCAATCTGGTTGCTTTGTACACAGAACATGGTAGAGCTGCCAAATCGAGGATGGAGCGTTACTCAACGGAAAACCGCGTAGAGATTGTCAAAATTTAACTTGGAAAAGGAAGCTCTGTACGGGTATGCTGGCGAGCTTTTCGAGCAATTTTCGGTCGACATTACGGGGCCTGTAAGAATATATTTCGTCAACTTTTCCAAGCATTTCGCAGGACAGGTTCCGGATGTGATGTGCCAAGCCGTGGAAGACCACGCAGCGCTCGCGTAGCTAAAAGTATCGCCGCTATGACACACTACAATGTCCGGAAACATTGGTTTGGCGACATACTAACTGCTGGGCCTTTTTTGGCCGCCGTCGATTTTGTGAGGAAGGCTATATTTTCCGTCAAAACCCATTTCTATTTGGATGGCAGCGTGAATAAACAAATGTGTCGCATTTGTTTGTGCTTGCGTAACGAGAAGATTCACTGGCTCTTAATACGTTTCCAGTGGGGTTTTGAAGAGTAAAGTGAAAGTTAATAATTTGACGACCATATGCGAATCCTTGAAGCCATCACTGAAACGTGCAACATTGTAATTGAGCCTGATTTATGTGAAAAGGTGCTAAACATTTGAGCGCCCGTATGCAGCTATTAAAAGAAAAAAGGTTACCACATCACCGATCGTGTATCTCATTAGAAATGACATGTGTACTAAAGTAAAAAGATTTTATACACACTTTAGAGGTCTAAGACGATTTCGCCAACGCGCTATATATATCCTTTCTGGTTTTTTTTCATGCTCTCTTTTTCTACTTTTTATATAAGATCGTCTTCTCTAATACTCCATTTTTCTCACGATGTGGTCTTCTTGCGGACGTCGATTTCTATTTGAAGGGCTACTAAAAGAACAGAACGATAACCGGTATTTTTTGTCATCTTTCTAATAATAATAATGATGATAATAATAATAATAATAATAATAATAATAATAATAATAATAATAATAATAATAATAATAATAATAATAATAATAATAATAATAATATTGAGTGGTCGGTGGTGGTGGTTAGCCAGATCAGACGGTGCTTATCAAGTTGGACTCGTAGGGCTGGCCGCTAAGTTAGTTACCATTGCAACTGTTTGAGCCGCAACAACGTAACTTCTATTCGCACAAGACGTGCGGAGCAGCACAGCGGATATATGCACACATATATACACACCCCAATTACGTTTCATCCGTCAGCCATCTTCAGCGCGACGTTCAAAGTTGCCGGCGGCGTAAAATCTGCTCTGTCGTGGCTACCAACCTCGGGGGTGAGAGTGAATGCCAGCGTCAAAGCCTGTGTGTGGCTCCCTGCCGGCTTCCGACAGATACAGATGCAGATGCGTGCCGCGCTCTGGTTCTTGACCTCTCCTCCTCCGCCCCCCCCCCCCCCCGTCGACCTCCGCCACCCCCATTTTACTTCACAGTTCACCTATAGACACTAGACTATGGCTATACACACGGTGTACGCACTTAGTTTTCAACTTTAACTTTTCTCGTCTGCGTTCTCCCCTGTTTTCCCGCGTACTCTCTCTCTCTCTCTCTCGCTCGCTCTCCTCTCTGTGTTGTACTAACTACTGTTTTGCTCAGCGGCGGCGGCGGCGTGTGATCTCTATCATCTTTCTGTTTGTGCACCGCTGACGACTTTGAACGTACACAGCAATATAAATATATGCATTTAAATATATATATATATATATATATATATATATATATATATATATATATATATATATATATATATACATACATAAATATTTATGCATTTGAACATACGTACGCCCGCGCATGTGTTTCAATGCGTGGCAGCGCCGAGGCGTGCATGCGGACATGACTCGCCCTTCTATGACGAAGGGAGGTGCTGTCTGGCTGTCTGACTGGCCGTCCAGCAAGTCAGCTTGGTGCTGCTATTCCGCCTCAGATTGGATGCAATGCCATGCATGTTAATGTGCAGAGAGGAACTCGTGTCACTACTTCACGAAGTCGGCCGTTGTAGTCGCTGTCGTCGTGTCCGCTCGTCACTGCCAACGTTGTTGTGGATGTGGTTGTTGTTGTCGTCGTTGTTGTTGTTGTTGTAGATGTGGTTGTTGTTGCTGTTGTAGATGTGGTTGTTGTTGTTGTAGATGTGGTTGTTGTTGTTATGGATGTGGCTGTTGTTGTTGTTGTGGTCGTTGTTGTTCCTGCATGTCCTCCACGTCGTCGACATCTTGTGCCCATCTCTGCGTAATATGCCCCACCCTACGACCTCGCAGCTCGACCGCCGGCTGCTCGAAGCACCACCACCGTCACTGCTGGTATCATCATGGTTGGCGCGGGGCTCGTTCGAGGTGGCGGAGGAGCTCGTAGAAAGAAGATGGTGATGCTTCGAATGCTCTAGTTCCATCAGCAGCCGCAGCAGCGGCAACGGCAGCGCTTATTTTACCCAAAGTCAGTCGAGCCAAAAGGGCCGACGCCGGGTGGCCGCCGACACCTTCACTAGTGGTGGTTGCCGGCGGGAACACTAATTACATGTATCTATCTATGTATATATGTATGTATGTATGCGTGTGCGTGCTTGCACTTCTGTCTGTCTGTCTATATGGTCGCAAGCCCACAAATGTGCGTAAGTTTATAGAAGTGGATGCGTGGTTAGGTGCACAAGGCGGGGGGGGGGGGAGGGGCTGCAGAGAAAGTAAGGTGGTGATGTTCAAATGAGGTGCGACTGAAGCGGCTACGGAAACCGAAACAGTAGCAGGCTCGGCGGCGGTGGCAGCAGCAGCAACAACGGCAACAACAACAACAACAACCACATCTACAACAACAACAACAACCACATCTACAACAACAGCAACAACCACAACAACAACAACAACAAAATTGTGCCCAGAACAGTTGGATACCCACAAGACTGTGGTCGGTCGACGATACATCGAACGCCGGCTTACATATGACAGCTTTGCGTATTGTCGCGCAGCCTGGGAAATGCATCAAGATAAGGTTCTTACGCATGAAGGGCAATGGAATTGTCAAAAAAGACACCATCAGCATCCTAATAGTAGTAATACTAATTATTGTCATCGTTGTCATAAAAACTTCACGCGAGAACAGCTGGCCACGTGCTGGTATCCTCTGACGAGCACAGCGATGAGCCGCAACATCTGTGGTGCACTTCCAAGATTAAAAAAAAACAATGTGTTGAGGTTCCGACCACCTACCTCATCTCCTCATCATGTGCACCCTATATCAATGTAAAATAGAAACACGTGTTTATAGGCGAGAAAATACTATCGAGCTAACTGTGTAAGAAAAATGGCGTCTTAAAGGTACCGAGATGGTAGATAAACACAGCTGTTTGCATAAACGGCATATAAGACCGTGAAAATGTTTCCTATAGCAGAGTTTGTGGTTGAATGCATAAACAAAGCAGCGGGTCACAAGTTGTCGCTTAGACTATAGTGGTGTCTCTGCCAGTACTGTGTGACCATTGCTGGCGATTCGGAGAAGCTTTTGGAAACTACATGAACTTCATTGATAAGGTTTTTCTGAACTGAAGTTGAAAAGTGGGGTTTCTGGAAGACTAAGTCAAGTATCGAGATCTTCTACAAGCGGATACTAGCCGATTTTTCGCGTTCTCTGCTAAGTCAGTGGCTAGCTTAAAAACGCGGGCTTTACTATATCTAGTTTAGTTAGCTTGACAAACGTTTCGTCTGGCAACGAAGTACCAGCTAGACCTTACGCTGTGTTTTGTCACTCATCGTGACGAGTCTCAATCAAATCGCATCGCCGCTAAATGTAACAACTTTGGTTACGCTAAGTTTACTGGGGGATGTTAGCTCAGCCAGGCGGTTACTACAACGCGAGAGACTCGGGACGATGATTGACAACGAACAGCGTAAGGTCTAACTGGTAGCGCTACCGGACGAAGAATGATGATATGCTCCCATATGACCCGGATGCTGTAGACCACCACCAAAGCTATATTTAGGCCAAAACGTGCTTTTAGCCTGTTCAGAAAGTGTTGTTGGCGATTTTAGATTGTCGACATTGAGACTAGACTTTTGCTCATTCTCGGCAATTCGGCATTGCATAGTCCGAAAGTTGTAACCATCAACGAGATGTTAGCCCCAAGGTGGCAGAAGATGTAGAACGAACTCGACTGCACCAGTACTCATTTTAGAACTAGTCTAATCAGCACAAGTCTCAAGACACTAGAACCAGCAAGCGGTCCTCCAGAGTGACTGTAGTTGGGATTTTCCAAGAAACTCTATTGGTTACAGAGGTAAACATTCCCTTGAAACTATTGAGAACCTGACGTAGCTCAGCTAAGCTTTCAGATTTTAGGGAAATTAGAACTGTATCGACGAGCCATCGCTGACGACGTACGGTTGCAAATGCCACACAACATAAAAGAGTCACACAAAAAATGTCACACATCATAAACTACTGTGCGCTGTGTAGAATCCAATACCAGCGGGTATGACAAGAGCCACGGAGCCATGCAGTACCATATACATCTGTCACCCCCCACAAGGTCGACCCAAAACCACCAGTCCAGCACACAAGCCAACTTTTCCAAGAAACCTCCAAGACGCAAACGTCTCGACATGAAATTTAGGAGTGCCGCCACGTTGGTTGTAGTGTGAAGGCCTGCGCCATGCAGCGTAACATTGCGCAAACTGTGTATCTAAGAAATTTGGCTAGTAAGCAAACAGGGTAGGCCAAGTTTAACCGGCCCGCTCACAGAAGCAGTCATTGTGTTTATTAGACGACCTCGGGCTAGCATATCAGTGGGAAATTGGAAACATGTTAACGTGTACATAAAAGTAATATCTGCCTGTCTCTCTAGGATGCTTTAAAAAACTGTTCATGAGCACTGTTTAAGGCGAAAAGCTCGCCAGTGGCGTCTAGAGACGTGTTGGCTTTTTTCAGATGATGGTTTGAGCGTTAAGAGCCTCGTGCCACCAAACAGGAGGTGAATCAGGCACGTCTAATTCCGGTTGCCGACCCGTGCCGCGTCCTGCGGTGTATCCTTACTGCGCACTATCTCGACGCCCATACCCGAAAATACAGCCAGACCAAACGACTTGTTATTATTATTATTTTTTTTTAATTATTTATTAACATTGTTTAAATGTTACAATTGTGAGGTGTAAACGTGTACTTATTGTCTTCTCCTAACTCCTAAATATTATTCTATGGAACCGACAATACAGCCGGCGTTTCCTCGGCACACTGCAAGCGACAGCAATTGCCGTAGAAACTCGCCTTCGCGCCGATTCCCTGTGAGATCTGTAATCCGTTGGCCAAGCTCACTGATGAATCTCTTGGTTCCCTTGCTTACCGAGCCCATTGTTTCCATCGATATTGGCACTACGATATAACTTGTCTCCAGTTCTTGGTACCCTGCGTTTTTTCCATTATCTGCTAGCTCGGCAACCCATCCCGCTTCTAGTGAACTGTGGCGTATATACGAGGGAGCCACTGTACAGGACACTGTAGCATCCCATACCAAGCATCTGCCGTTAGCCCATAGCGGGATTGTTACACCGTCAGGTCTTTTGTCGTCATGAAGTCCTAATCTGGGCTCCAGCGTGCTTGGTATACCAGCTCTGCGTAAGGCTCTTCTTATAATTGCATTGACTTCAGCGTGTCTAGAAACTCTACCATGGCTTTTGATGCAGCTAAGAGGATGAACTCCATCCTCAGTTACTGTGGTACCACATGCGCGGCAACTGTAGGGGTTGCAAACCGGGGCACCTATTCGAAGAGCTGTCACCATGCGGAATGAGGTGTTGTCCAGCATGGTACCCAGCTGCGGGGAAGGGAGACACTTTAGAAAGCCTCCACTAAATCTGGCCCGTGCTGCCAGAAAGACAGCTTTTTCCACTGGAGATTGGAGGCTGTCTAACAGCTCTCTAGCTGCAGCGCTGCATCTGTAGGAGTCCAATGTATGCTGTGTGGGACGTTATTATTATTATTATTGTTATTAATATTATTATTATATTATTATTATTATTATTATTATTATTATTATTATTATTATTATTATGATTATTATTAGTATTATTTTATTATTATTATTATTATTATTATTATTATGATTATTATTATTATTTTGTTTTTTTTAAAACGAACATGATATATTTATTTGATTGTATCTAGTTATATAACGTTTTATGTTAGCACTTTGGAGTGAACAATTTGTCTCCGCGCGAACGTGTAGTCACGGGTTACTCTAACCAGGGTTAGCCAGTTCAACAAAGTGCCCGAACAGACTGCCTGCGTTTCCTCGTTGAATGTCGAGAGACAGTCTCTGACGCAAAAACTCCGCAAAAAATTATTATTATTATTATTATTATTATTATTATTAGTATTATTATTAGTATTATTATTATTATTATATTAGTATTTTATTATTATTATTATTATTATTAGTATTATTATTATTATTATTATTATTATTATTATTATTATTATTTATCATTATTATTATTATTATTATTATTATTATTATTATTATTATTATTATTTATCATTATTATTTTTATCATTATAATGTGTTAGGACAATACAATTGTGAGGTGTGAATGTGTATCCTCGTTATTTCACGTTATTATTATAATTATAATTATTATTTTTATTATTATTATTACATTCGCAAGAGGCAGTGCAGTGATCTCTTCGCTAGGGCCAGGCAGGCAGACGCATGATACTTTGTACACGCCCGAGAGCACAGTCGATAGACGCACTTCGTAAAGTCCACGTTTGTAATCGATCATCCCGCCTGGCCGTAGGGCTGAGTCCGCGGCCAGTCCGACTGGCTCATTTCTGCAGGGCAGGTTAGCGGATTGCGATGCCTTCGAAATCACTTCGTAGAGAGCGGCGTGACACGAGTGTCTCCCACAGCTTCTCGAAGCTGAGATCATGCTCACCCGTCAGCGAAACCGGTGTTTTCCAAAGGGAGCAATCCAGAGGTGACACCGAAATCGATTACTTTTCCATATCAAGAGTACGACTAATCGTTCCATCGTCTAAAAACTACGGCCTAAACTCAGACTTCTGGCATATTAATGTTTCCCTCGGCACGTAAAAGAGGCTATTGCCGTCATAAAATTCGAAATCTGATCATTAGTACATTCTTATAGTTAATGCCATGACACTTGGAAGTAATCTAGCACACAGAAACAGATAATCTGTTATGCATATGGTTATATATATATATATATATATAAGAAATTTCTCGAAGGTATAGAATATCATACATTTAGACGATTAACTGAGAACTAACATCCACCTCTCCCCAAAACATTAATCGCGTAACTTTGTTGTGGCATAACGAATACTTTGTGTATAATAAGCAGTCCTTCGATACGAATTCCAGCCAGTCTAAGACATCGTGAGGCCGATATTGATGGAGTTGTGTTCACTACAGTACTAAAAATTACAATACAATAATACAATACAATTATTTTACTTAGGTTCTAACATATAGTTGACCACAGACCCTAAAGCGATTATGTCCAGTTCAAGACCGTTGAAACTGTGGTAAATTGTATGTTATATTTTCTACAATATTTACAGAAAAATCATTTATTTGATAACATTTACCCTAAAACACACCCTACGAAAATTATATATTATATATATATAGATATTAGTATATAAATTATATATTAAAATTATATATATAATATAATATATATATATATATATATATATATATATATATATATATAGAGATATATATATATATATATATATATATATATATATATATATATATATATGTATATATATGCCGCGCCACGTGACAGGGCGCGCTATCCCCTTGCAGTCCTTTCCCTTATAGGGCTACTTTGAGCGCGCGTTCTTCTATATAACTCGCTATTACAAGCATGAGATTCCCGCCGATATGAGAGCGTAATATTTCGGCAGTGGACTGTCGAGGTGAGGCTGCCGTTTCACATTCTCTTGCAGTAACAAACTCAGGCACTTGACAGTCGAGGCATATTTGCAGTAGATAATGCTCTAGATCGCCCGCTTGAGGAATCACGAGGTTACCTTTAGTTAGTATTGATCACCACCAGTCCAAACTTTGTAGAAATGTCAATAACAGGCTTAACCTGAACTATGGTATGTCCAGATACGTAGTCATGAAGTCGATACGGAACAACAGTATGGGACTATCCGCTCGGAAACTTGCTATACGAATCTTGACAATCCAGATTTTTTTTAAAGGATTGAGGAAAAACAATTAAAACTATACAGGAACCGATGACTGATGCCTGGAATATTTGGGTATCGATTTACTTTTTGGAGGTTCAACTTTTCCAACTTGCACAGCCTGTCCCTTTTAACAAATCAATTGTGCGAAACACAAAACCACGATATTCCATAACTATAATTACTTACGTATGCCGCGGACAGTTAAAGAACGGCCGCCGCTACACCAAACAAACCGCCGAGCAGACTTGTGTATTTCCTGCCAAGTTAACAATACTAGGCCAAATGTGCGCTAAAGCCAGAGTTGTCAAACGCGCTATACAAAAACGGAATTATTTAGTGAAAGGAAAACGAATAACTCGAGTCGCAATCCAGACGTGTCACCGTCACTAGAATAAAAAAACTCGGACATTTACCTCACTAACAATATTTAATCATAGCTGGCTGCAAAAATACACCTTTTCTTGTTGAATGTGGGGTAAAATCATTGGTTTTAGTCGCACGGGTAGAAAGAAGCACTCTTAAAATAAAACGACCTAGTTATCGACAAAGTAGGCATCTTCTGTCTGTGCAACAATGAAGCACAGCGTGTCTTATGCTTTACGACATAAGATAATTTAACCGCCGATAAGAGGCCAGTGTGTTTGTTTCTGGAGAGCAATTTATCTAGGACCATCTCAGAAACGCGCAAACTTGAGCTCCTGTTGTGTAGCAGTACTATGGAACAGCGATACATGCAAACATAAGTTTTAAATCACCCGTCAATGGTGGTGTCCCAAAACGCTTCATACCAGAGTCCGTCAGTATGAATTCTCTTTTAGAAATGCCTGTTGGTGAGTGAGGAACTGAGGGAGTGTTAATAATAATGAGGAACTGAGGGAGGTCACAGTAGAGTATCTCACCTATATGTCGTGTGTAATTTTATGCTTAAGACATTTTGTCGCAATAGCGCCATAGTCTCGTCAGAATGGTGTAATGATAATTACGTCCTGTTATCAGTTGGAGCGGATAGTGTGCCTACGAAACAGCAAATTACCTAGGTGATCGTGTAAGGTTATCCTGTGAGATTACACTCTAGTAAGACATGACAAGCACCTGCGCTATTAATGACGTCTGTGAACGATGTCGCTCTACTGCCGATTTAAATACCACTCCTTAAACTATTCGGTCTGAAATGGGGAAAATGGTCAATTAGGCGGAAAATGTATAATTAGCCTAGTACTATTATGTTCTAACGCTCGAAGAGTAAGTCACGCAGGGATAAATATAAGAAATCTTAGGTTTTTAATGTAACACCTCTACCGGATATGTCATGGAAAATTCCGTTAAACGCCTTTAAGCATGTGTCTGCGTAAGCATGGGGACAAATACGTACGTTCTTCCTCTCCCTACGCATCTGAATAGGCGACAATCGGTGACTTAGCAAGAATATGTTGTTGGGCTCGTACATGTGTTTCTATTGAAAGTCAAGGGAAATAAAATTGCACAGTCGACCCCACAGCTCGTCGACCGTTGTTGACGTCGTGGGTATCTTGCAATCTTGTCTGAGGTTCTTGCTCTTAAATGCATAGTGCCAATTTGATCACTGGAACGTCGCTATTAACGTCGTAAAATGGTGGGTTGCTCTGTTATCACGCAAGGAGACCACCATGTTATTGGCATCCTCTAATACTGATCATGACCGGCATAGCTCTGACGGCGATAACGAAGTGTTTTTGTGACATAGAACGAAAGAGATAGAGGAGGTCCAATGAACGTGTCTACTACATTTCGGATCATGGCTTACGCCTGGCTTTTCAGCATGTGATCACACACCGGATTATAGCGATCGTACTACAAGCTCTATGAAGTACCAGAAATAGAAGCACTTCGACTATTACATACTACTACTACTACTACTGCTACTGCTGATTGTGCTTAGAACGGATCACAAATCGATCGATAATAGGAGCAAAAACAGCAGACTTATCGAGATGGTTTGACAGGGCCGTATGCCGATAGTGTTTTCCTGGCGGCGGAAAACGCTAGTCATCATAGTCAGACGCCCTGTTCTTCTCCACCAGGGCAGGACGGAAGGCAACCGCCGTTGTCGGTCGGGGGTGCGTACGTGGGTGCACTTCCGCACCCCCCCTGCTTGTCTAGACAAAATTTTTGTTTGTACTAAACGGGAGGGAGAACGTTGAGCGTTGGGGATCACTTTCAACGCCTGCGTCGAGATACAGACAAGACGCAGTCGCAAAATCGCTGTCACGAGAGGCTACGCCAAAAGACTGCTCTGTTGCTCCGGCAGCTGTGCAAGCTACTACGAGTTGTTGTTGTTGTTGCTGCTGCTGCGGCGGCATAGGCGCAGGCGGCTGTTAGAAGGAACCCCAAAGCCCCCGAAGGGCGTATCGAATTCCACTACGGAACGTAGAGTGTTGTCGTGCTGGTGAGAAGCGCCTCGTCATCTCGCCGAATCGATTTGCGTGTTGCCTTGTTTCGATATTGACTTTGATCCGGAACGGACGACGGCCGAAGCTCAAAGCGGCTCGCTGTGGTCGCCCAATCGATTCGCCAGCCATTGATCGACCCCTATCCGACCACCACCACTGCGTGTGTGTGTGTGTGTTGACACTGCTGGTCGTGAGGAGCCGCCCGCGAGGAGCCGCCCGCGAGACTCTCGCGATCCGGTCGACAACGAAACTTAGTTGTTGTTGCGTACCATCAGTGCAGCAATAATGATAATCGTTCGTGATAGCAAAGTGTGGTGTATGCCAACTGCTAATGCTACTTGCTGGCCGGCTACTGGTGGCGATAGTTGTGCCTCGTGCCTCACGTCGATAGTGGCTCCTCGATATTGGTGGTAGTTCGAGTAATTCTAGTACGTACGTGGCGATTCCTTTGTTCATTTCGCTTCGTTCGACGATGCGGCGTCCGACGATGTGGCCCGCAGCGGCTCTGCGACTCATGCCGTCTAAGCTATTCAGCATCGGCAGTCAACGACCCTCGAGTGGGGGAGATGAACCACCATGGACGTAATAATGACCGAACCGGGACGCGACGTCGGATCTGCGGAATGGAGGCCGTGTAGTCTGGGCCAGTGTGGGACGCTATGCGTCGACAGGGCGATAAGGGGTCGACGCTGCACGCCGATAGTAGTCGATAAGGCGGGGCCACTGCGGGGTGTCGCCGTCTCCGTTTTTCTCGTTTTTCGCTCTTGTAACAAGAATGAGATAATTAACAAATGGTGGGCAGATCCTTACGCTAAACTACTCGCTTGGGTGAGGTCGGGTGATGTCGTCGCGCCGACAAGATTTTGCATGTTCCGAAGCGCCAGTTACAAAGACGGGCGAAGCACGCGTTATACCCTACTAAATCATGAAAATTTCTCAAAATTAAATCTAAAAAACAATGCTACTCCTAGCGATACTCGAGCAACAGACGTTCAAAGCCACGCACTCCTCAATGAAAACAAGTGTACATTTTGTGTTTGTTTTCAAGGACGCGCTAGTACTTCACCGTGTTGACAGGCGTTTACGATCAGGGACTACTCCAAGGGTTAAGGAAATTAACGGGTAGTGATCCCCAAAAGTAACGAAATGAATTCGAGCCAAATGCATGCAGGAGCATAATAATAAAATAGTAATGTTATTAAGCTTTTTTTTCAGGAATACAAGCAAAGAAGCTAGCTCTATTGTTAGACGACAGAGGAGCAAAATCATGTATTTAGACAATACAAGTCAACGTATACGGCAATTTGGCTGCTGCTAGAAGATGCATGTCAAAAGCTGTCCAGGTCACAAATTCTTTTATACGCGCTTTGTGGATTTAGGGGGTGGCGTTTGATCTAGCTCCTAGAAACAACATTGCTGAGAAACTAGCATGAGAGTGAGTTCCAGGGTGATTTTCGGCACATAATAACATATTTTGTTACGAAGGACAAACTTTATGTAGATAACGGGGTTGCATTAGCAGTAATCATAAGACACATAACTAGGGTGCGTCAGGGTACATACTTAGTCTCCTATAATTGTTAGTCCTTCTTGGAAATGTTCCTGAACCGTTACAGAAAGAATGGTCGAGAGAACGGATTATTGTTTAATAATTAAATCGGAGATTGTTTATTTAAAGAAAAGTCTACATAGGTTAGACGTGCAGTAATGATGGTGTTTAAAAATAAGCTTAAAGGCCATCGCCCTGGCCAGCCGGAGACACGACAATGCGATGACAACCACCTTCAGAAGCGGAAGCATAAGGTTTGAAAGCGGCGACTTTGACGCCATTCTTAACGCCTGGAAATAACTGACTGGAAATCATTATATCACCTCTAATGTGACTCAGTCCAGAGGTCAGTACATGCCGTTCGTATATTTAGTGATTCAGTATCTTGTAGGAAAATTTACTCCTGTATGGTGATAAGACTTCGTTGAATCATCTTCTCATGTTGATGAGCTTATTCTACTTTTCTAGCAATCTTTTGAAAGCGTTTACATTTCATCCATGATCAACTGACCAACTATTAACCTGTTCTCTTGAAGATGAAGATGTTCCAACGTTGTTCAACGATTCGATTGTAAAATTGGTCCACAAAAAAGGGAGAAATGTCTCGGCTCTTTTCCCCTTGAAAAGAACAACCGCCCTCGTGGCGCATTGTATTATTCTACGTTTATTCGTGGAGAGAATTGTAATTGATAACATTACAAGATTTCCATCTGCGAATGAGCACCTCAATTCCAATTAGCATGGATTTACCAAATAACATTTAACCGCAACTCGGCTTCTTCAAATCTTCCAGGACTGGGCTCTCACTCGTAATCGAGGTAAAAAAAATGCGTAGGTTCATGAATATACGCGATATATTTGCTAATGACTTAGCTTTCTTGAAGTTTATACTAAAGCACACTTGTCTCGATTGTATAATATTTGTTTATATTATTACGTTTACTACACAGAATATATATGTATATATAACTGTTCAAAAAAATAGTTGTATCAAAGTTGACTTATTGTGCAGATATTTAGGCACCCACTTCTATAGTAAGCATGTGGCTATTTCAACGCGTGCAAGACAAATTAATTAAGCTTCTGTCTTGGCGCTATCGCTAAATATTAGCAGATCGTTAATGAAGGCAGGTTAACGCCGTAAGGTTAAACAGCCTCCGCTGTGGGGTAACTATCTATACATTCGAAATAGCCATCTAGTGTCGTTAATAATGCAGTCGCGTAGCGTTTAGCTCACCGCGCAAGTGGTTGTGTTGAAGAGTGTGTGTGTGTGATATCTGAACACCCATTGTTTATTAAAGAACATTTTGTGTTGTGTTGTTCGTAGATTCTATTAAGAAAATGAACACAAGTAAGGTGTAGGGACAAAGCTAGGCTTACGTTTGCCGGCTTGGCAAGCAAGAGCTATTATGCTCCAGCCCTCCCGTCAAGCCTGCACAGAATCTCGGCAAACGTCACTCCCACAGTAACGACCGATAGATTCTGTATTGAACACCGGTCTATACTTCGTTAGCGACAGTGTCTGTTTTAAAAAGTGAAATGCTGCGACAACTTGACTTGAAAGTCGTCCGATGTGCATTCTGCCTGGCTTAGGCAATTCATGTTGAGTTACATGCGCTTGCTAGGAAGCAGCACCTAACCTCAGACAGTCTCAAGTGACTTTTCGGCGTCCTATATGAAGAGTAGTCTTCTTCGTCGGTCCTGTCTATCGTATATCGTCGGGCCTCGTTAACTAAGTTGAAACACTTCTGGTTGTACTTTTTGAAGGTAGAGAGGCTGAACTAAAATCTGCACTAGAAGCATTTTGCAATGCGGCATTGTGCAGCACTACATGCGCGTAGACTCAGACGGACAAAGCAGGCGTCATCTGTTCAAGAGGCATTGTTGGCACGACTACCAGGAGAGATTTCTAACCTTCAGTAGAGAGAGCTGTCGCGCATAAAGCCGATATTATTGTTTAGCCGCAATCAATTAAAATTTTAACTAATCAGACATTGGCAATGTAACTGAAGCATGTAGGAAAAACTAAGAAGGCTTTTCTTAACTGATTCAGTCTGCTCAAACGGCTTGTTAAATCTGTTGGTTCGACATATAAGTTAGCTGTTGTTTTGATGATGGTAGCATGACTATGCGGCGCTATAGTGGGAACGAAAGTACGCGAATACTTTCCTGATGAACGCTGCTAACTGTTGTTGTTGTTGTTTTCCTCGTTAATGCGGCCAGCCATTTTCAATGATATAACAATCTCGTCCACTGGCTCGATGGTTTAACGATCTCGTACACTGGCTGGATCGGCCCCGTTTGCAGTCTAGGATATTCTATGCGCGAGCGGACCTCTTGCCTACTACGACCCATCATCTCACCTTGTATGCACAACACTATAAGTATAATTCTGTATGTCTTTTTCTGTTTCTCTCTTGCTTTTATTATCAGTATCATCATCACTATGGTTAATATTCACAAGCGACAGCAAAGCACCCCCATGTTGCGGACGGCTGATGCTGCTGCAGTCGTAAGACGTAAGTGTTGAGCAATTCGATGGTTCAGGCAATTCGACGACGACAACGATGACGACGACACCTCACGATGACTTCTTCGCCGCGGCCGCCCGAACAAATCCGCCGTGGGTGGTCGTATAGGTGTGGACGTACGGCCGACCAGCAGGGGCGGCGGCGAAAAACGTGTACGAGAGTCCGCCGCTCGTTCTCGTTTGCAGTGCCGGCACCGTGTACGCGATGTGAGTGCCCTGGGGCGCGTCGGCCGTGGCGGCGCGGCAGTCGACACCGTTCGAACCGGCGGTCGGCGGATAGCCCAACGCCGTCGATACAGACGTGGGGGCGGCGGCCAGCACCGCTTGGCCGACGGCAGCGGGGGCGGCCCACACTGCCTGGCCGACGGCGGAGGGGGCGGCCCACCTGCCTGGCCGATCGCTGAGGGTGCGTTCGACACCCGCCTCACTGACGCCAGGCGGGGGCGGCAGCTACCACTGCTGGCCGATCGCGAGGGGCGGAACACGATCGCCGAGCCGATCGCGGAGGGGCGGCCCACACTGCCTGGCCGACGGCGGCCGGGGGCGTCCCACACTGCCTGACCGATCGCCGAGGGGGCGTTCGACACCGCCTCACTGACGCCGGCGGGGGCGGCAGCCACCACTGCCTGGCCGATCGCCGAGGGGGCGGACAACGCCGAGCCGATCGCGGAGGGGGCGGCCCACACTGCCCTGGCCGACGGCGGCGGGGCGTCCCACACTGCCTGGCCGATCGCTGAGGGGCGTTCGACACCGCCTCACTGACGCGGGCGGGCTACTCCACTGCCTGGCCGATCGCCGAGGGGGCGGACACCGATCGCCGAGCCGATCGCTTGCGGGGGGGGCCCACCCGCCTGGCCAACGACGCGGGCGGCGTCGAGAAACGCGACGAGCCGAAGCCGCTGAGGTGCTGCCGCTGCTACTCTGCAGACGTTCCAGCGCCGCTGCTGCTGCTGCCACATCATCACCACCATCATCATCGTTGCGGGACGTGGCCGCGTACAGTACGGCGGACCTCTGCACGAACGAGCTGACTGGCGTTGCGTACGAGACGGTGTTGATGCTGACTGGAACTCGGTGCGGACTCAGCGTGCCCGTGTAGTGAA
>QVRM01006645.1:0-35000 GCA_003439945.1 Dermanyssus gallinae
AGCGTGTCGCCGTGGTTTGCTATAAAACTCGGGTCCTCGAATGCCGTCGAGCGTGTCGGGAAAACAGCGTGACTGCGTTGTAGAGCGGGTGCAGTCACAGTAGCAGCAGCGGCAACAACACCACCCACCACCACCAACACCACAACCACCACCACCACCACAAGCAACAATGACCAAAATGATGGACACAAACGATGCCAAACACATCAATGAATGATGAACAAAAACTCGTTGTACATACAGCTGTGTCGATGCGCGCAGCGACGATAATGAGCTGAATAATAAATACCGCGGTGGTAGTTATTAAACCGACGCTTACTTACGCCGTCACAACTGAGCTATCGTCTTCCTTAACCGCACCACCACCACCGCAGCAGCAACAGCAAACACAGCTACAGCAACAGCAACAGCTACAACAGCTACAACAACAAAAACAACAAAGCTACAACAACAACAGTAGTAGTAGTAGAGCAACAACAGCAGCGGCAGCAAAATCAGCCGACGTGGCTGCCAGACTCGCCTAGTGCAGCGGCGTGGTGCAGCGGCGTGGCGAAGAAGCGCGTGGCCCTCGGCGACGCTCGGTCGGCGATCGTTGACAACGTCTGCAACGAGGGGGTGCGCGATGCAGCGGCCGGCCAGCCAGCCGGCGAGTTGCGAGATGTGCCGCTGCTGCTGCTGCTGCGTCTAGCCAGGCGAGCGGACCCGGCGTCGTCGTCGCGACGACACGACGACGGCAGCGATCATCAACGGACGTCACCACCAGCACCAGCATCAGCGCCAGCGCCAGCGTGACGCCGGTGGTGATCGTGGCGTTGGTGAGCTGGCGTTGGTGGAAACGCTAGCTATTCCGCTGCTGCCGCCGGGGCTGACTAACTGACTGACTGACAGCCTGGCTGGCTGAGAGGTTGAGACGGGGACTGTTCTGAATGAAACTACAACGACACAACAACAACGCTATCGAAGCGCAGCGACGGCATCTTTCTCCTGCTGCTGCTATTTCTCTTCTTTCTTGTCGCTCCTTCTTCTTTTTCTTATTCGTCTAGTTGTCTGTCTTCACGTTTTCCTCTTGTTTTTCCTCCTGGTCTTCTTCTTCTTCTTCTCCTTCTTCTTATTCGCCTAGATCTTCTGCTGCTATTGCTGCTGCTGCTGTTGTTGCTGTGCTGCGGTTGCATGTCTGCACATCTACCCGGCTGGCCGCCCTCTGCTATTCTGTTCTACTACACTACTAGTCCCTCCCAACGCGGACGTCTTCGATCTTTTCGGTCTTTCGGTTTTTCGTTGTCGGTACAGTGGCCGCGCGGTTATTGCTGTCCGTTGTTGTTATTGCTGTTGTCGTTGTTGTTGTTGTTGCTGTTGTTGTTGTGGCTTATGTAGTTGTGCAGTTACCAATAGGTGGTTAGGATATCGCGAATCACGTTTAACGTTTTCCTTCTCAGTTGTCAGTTCAGCTTATTATTGTTTCAAGCACACGCTCCTCACAGAACATCCGTGTTTCATACATTCGTTTACTTGTTATTCCAGTTATCTATATCGTTATTGATACTTATTGGTATCAGTTTAAATAATATAATGATAACAATAATACTAATAATAATAATAAATAATAATACTTTGTGAACAATTTGTGTTGTTGTTGTTACTACTGTTGTTTCTACTTCAACTGCTATTGATATTGTTGCTGTTGCCTACTGCTTAACTGCTTCTAGCCTTCGTCACTGTCGTTGCCGGCATTTGATTTTGTTGTTGGTTGGTGCCGATATTGTGGTTATGTTGTTGTTGTCGTTGTTGTGGTTGATGTTATTGTTGTTGCTTGTCATTCTGCTGTGGTGGCTGCCGTTGTTGGTGTTGTCCAGTCAGATCCCGGCCATTCTCATCACAATGTATCTACGGTGACTACTTCTAGAACAACAACAACACAGTGCAGCTAGCGGCACTTTTTGTGTGTTGTTGTTGTTGTTGTTGTTGTTGTTGTTGTTGTGTTGTTATTATTATTGTTATTATTATTATTATTTTCATCGTCTTTATTGTTGTAGGAGTTGTAATGCTTTCTCTGCTGTAGTAAAGAGTTCGCTCAGAAAGCGAAGCAAATATTATGACGAAATCACCGACGGCTACTGTTAACCGGTTATAAGCTGAGACCACTTTTCTAATGGTTCCTCACTGGCTGCTGGTTCTGGTGTTGGTACAGCCCTACCTCCTAGATCTGCTGCCTTCTCGTTGCTATTGACGTTGCGGCCCACTTCCAAGGCTATTCCTACAGACGTTAGCTTCAATTGCATGTAAACGATGGGTCACATTATCAACAGCAGCAGCAGCAAAAAAAAATCAACAGCAAAAACTAAATTGTCAACAACAAAACAAATTGTCAACGACGACGACATCTGTGCATGGCCCTAATTCTGTTTACCTACATGATGGTTTAGGTTGGGAAAGGCCGTACTTGTAACTAATCTAACGTATCACATAGCAATCACGACACGGGGACAATAAATAACGACGTATGCAGGGTGACGGCAACAACAACAACAACAACGTCGAGATGATAACAACATCTGACAATAACGGTGTCTCATCTGCACGCGTAGCGGCAGCAGCAGCAACTACCGGAAAAACAAAATCTCAGTAACAACCACGAGGACAATAATTAACAACAACATCAACAACAAAAACTACAACTACTTTGTACTGCTACTAATACTGCTGCAAATACCACTAACTTAACGCTTGACACTTACCTGCTATTAATCTGGCCGGGCCCGTAAGGAAACACACCCACATCGGACACCGATGTCGTTAGCAGATCGTGTTGTTCCGCTTGTTATTTTCCTTGTCGTCAGTCTAGACTCTAAGTTATTGTTGCTGTTACCCTGCTTGCTGCTGCTGTGCTCGTTGGTGCTTCTGCTGATCACCTTCACGGTGGATATGTCTCTCTCTCTATTCCCTTCTGGTCTCCGTTCGTCCTCTGTCAGACATCCAACGTTGGACAACTAGCATCGACGACGACGACGACGACGACAAAAACAACATCATCCACCACCACAACAACAGCAACGACAACAATAATAACAACAACAGCAAGAGCAAGAACAACAACAACAGCAAGAGCAACAAAAACGATTGTCAGTTGGTTAATCAGTCCATAGCAAGGGTCCACGATGGATATACACGATCACACACACACACACACATACACATAAACACAGACACACTGACCCAAAGCCAAAAATCTGCAGGTCAAATACTTTTCCCTGTCGCCACGACTAAATCAGCTACTACTACTACTATTACTACTACTATAACAACAACTAATATAACTACGGCTGTTGCTGCTGCTACTACAACAACAACAACAACAACACAATACATGCACTGTTAATAATCAAATCCGCTTGTGTATCCACCTTTGTATACTTCGTCGGCCATTCGATCTCTCAGGCGGTTGGTTCAGGTCAGTTGGTTGATTGGTTGGTTGACTGATGGGCTCTGAGGGGTTCTGTATCTGTGTGACTGCCTCGTTCGTATCTGGGCGGGTCGGACACACAGTTTACCAGGCCAGTGCAGGCGGCAGACGAGGGGGGAAACTCGGCGTAGCTACGTAGCAGATGGAGAACGTATGATCGATCCCCCAACCCCACCAGTGGCCACCGGAGTGAGTCGTCACGGAAGCCGTGGGTGACGATCGAGCGGCGTAATCTGAGGTGAAGTTACGACGTTGTCATTTGCCCATAGTCCTTGGCTATTGTTGTTACTGCTGTTGTTGTTGCTGTACCTTTTGTTGTTCTTCTTGTTGTTGCTGCTGTTTCTGCCGCTGCGGTCGTTGTTGAGCAACGTTGGATCGAGTCACCACCAACACCCACTAACCCATTCACTCGTTCACTCACTATTGGCTGAGTGAGTGGCCCCTAGCAACATCGTAATCGTTGTCCGCATCAGTCTATTACATCACTATTAGCGTAGCGTAGCCGTGAGCATCACGGTAACGCCGCCTCCGCCGCCTCTGCCGCCGCCACCGACGACAACTGACAAATTAATGATGGCGTTGACGATGGTTCCGATGAACTTGAGATCACCGGTCGCCATTTTACGACGATAGCGAACCCATACGCGCGCCCAGCCCAGCCTCCCCCCTCGCTGGCAGATCGACACACGCAGCGAGCGAACGTCGTCTTAGACACAACGTTCACTCTCAGACGACTCTCGTTGGGTCGCCGCTCGCAACACGGACGTGGCGACGGAGCCAGGGGCAACGGAGCCAGGGGCGACGGAGCCAGGGGCGACGGCGATAGAGCGTATGGCACGAAGCGACGAAGGGGGCTAGATGATAAGAACAGCACCCCCAAACCCCAAGAACAACGGCGTCTTTGGTGGTAATTATCAGAGCTTGAAGCAGCACAGCCGGGTGATTCGTACAACGATGACGATGGCGACGACGACGACGACGACGCCGACGACGACAACAACAACAACGTTCACGGGGCGATTGCGTCGATGCCGACCAAGCCGGAGTGACGACAATAGTTGTTCAGGTGTACGCTCTGCTAGCGCTTGTCAGAGATCTGGAGATCAATCACATCGAAGTACACAACACACAGCAGACACCTGCTGCATGATTGATGATCAGTCGTGGTCGTCGGGGGTCGTCCGGCCGTGACACCTCTCCCCCGCACACCCCTCCCGCCGAATGTGCGTCTAGGGATGAGCGACGGCCGCCTGGCCACCTGCACTGCGGGTCTGCGAGATCACTACTACTACACTACTGGGGCGGTTGTTGCCGCATAGTGACAACAGCAATGATGACAACAACGGCAACGAGGCCACAGCAGCGGCAACAACAACAATCCGAATCACAACATCAGCATTAACAACGATAGGTAGGTGGATAGACAGGTAGACAGACCACTAAACCGACAGATATCAGAAAGCCGCCGAAAATGTCAATGAGGTTAGAGGCTCGTCGTTGTCGTCACAGGCACTTGTCGCTCGAAACCAATGCGAGTCTGCAGCTGCCTTAGCAGCCGGGAAGTCCTGCTGCTGTTGTTGTTATTGTTGTTGTTGCTGTTGTTGTTATTGTTGTGGCGACTTCACCCGCTTCGTCTCCCACCCACTCTGGCACGGCCGACCTCCTACAAGCATCTACTACACACGCACACCCATACCCAGTCACAGAGTTCAAGGATTGATCAGTCACTCGTTTTTGTCGGGCGGCTTGTCTCTTGTAGTATCGATCGATGATTGAGCCTTTCTTTATAGCATCCAGATCTCTCCGCCTGTTAACAGCTGGGGATGGCCGGACACCGGATCACCCACCGCAGGTAACAGCGGTCATAACAACAACAACAACAACACAAGATAACCCACAATAACAATAACAACAACAACAACAGCAGCAACGACAACGACGACGACAATCGTAGCGACGAGTCTTCTACAGCGGTGAAAACAGCAGTGTCAATCAATGACAATGCCAACAGAGGTTAACGCCACTGTAGCAGCAGTAGTCGTCGTTGTTGTTGTCGTAACGGCATCAGCAACAGAAGCAGCCGTAGCAACAATAACACCACCGCTCTCGCTTCGAGCTGCTGGTTCTGCAGCTTTTGCTGCTGTTGCTGAGGGAGGCTCTCTGTCTGTCTGTCTGACTATCTGTCTGGCTGGCTATCTGTCTGTCTGACTGTATGGCTGGCTGGCAGGCTGCCTGCTATGCTAACAGTGGGACTACCGACCGGGCCGGTAGTCACAACGAACTGTCAAAACACACCACCGCTAGCTCGGCCCGAAGCAGACGACCTCATCCGAAGGTTCTTGACGAGACCTCACTCGTCGTCGCTGCCGTCGTCCTCAGAGGCCGATAGCTTCTGCCGCCGGTTGCTGCTGCTGCTGCGGCTGCCATTGTTGGTTTGCGGCCGCCTGAGCCGGAGCGAGCGAGCGAGCGTAGGCAGCCAGCCACCAGCCGCATCGGCAACAATCAGCTCGGCCCCGCGGACTCGAGAGCTCGAAGTAGAAAAAGAAGAAAAAGAAAAAGAAAAGGCAGGCGTTCGTTGGTACGACGCGCGGCTTGCTGTCGCTGCCGCTGCTGATGCTGCTACTGTTGCTGTTGCGTCTGTTGTTAGCGCTGCCGTGTGTTTGCTTGTACGGAGAGCAGAGAGCCACGATTTAGAGCCAATTTAGGTGGTGGTAGGTTTAAAAGCGGTTGCACACAGTTGGTAATCGGACAGCGTCAACGGCTCCCGAATTTTCCTGTTGGCGTTCTTGTTCTTCCCTCCCCTACCGTGTTCTCGGCTGTCTCGGTGTCCGAGAATGTGACATCAGCAGCAGCAGAAACAACAACAACAACGACGATGCAACAACAACAACAACATCAACAACAACTACTACTATCTACTCCTACTACTTTTTTTTTTAGAAGGTGATTGTCCTCCGTCCCCTACGGTGCTTGGAACCGCCGTGTAGGACGGATCTATTCTTCCCGTCGTCAAGAAGTGGCACGCCAACTAAAGTAAAGTTGGTCTTAATTGTCCTGATACAGTCTGGTCTGGATGAAGAAGGTCGGTTGTCAGTCTGACGGAGGAGTCGGATATTGATAGTCCCGACACGGAGAGTTCGCATTTTTGTGGGTTGAGGCATAACTCATTCTTCGTTGCAAAATACAGTACCTTCTGAATATCACGGGCTACCGTTACAGGGTCACCAGTTTGCACACCATCATCCAAGTACCATATAAGTACCATATATTAAGCGGAGACCCGAGAGAATCTACCACAAAGTCCATTTATTCACACATTTAGTGTCGATAATACCTAAGTACAAAGATTTGGCTCACAAATGCAATAATAAGAATTGTATAAAATATACAATATACAAATTTATGATGACATTAAACGGACCAACTGATTTAGAGACTTAATATTACTACAAACAAGACCGTGATATCTAGAGCATTCGGTATGACAATATTTACATCTGCAGTCAGCATCAAGGTCGTGGAAGCCTTCTCCACTGCATAAGTGGTGGTGGTAGCCGTGTACCGACAAACGCACTATCACATGGCGATTCGAATGGTCGGGCCCTTTTCAGGCGTCGTCAGTCATTGCAGGTGTTATGAAAATATCAGGATCTAAGTCGGCCAGTTTTTCCTCCTGAAGCTGTATAAACGCCTTGTATGCTTCTGTCTCCTGCAGCCCATACATCTTCCGTATATCTTCTACGAATAGCGAGGTCCCACCATCAATAGCAGTTTAGTTCGATTTATGTATGCCTGCATAATGTAATGGTATAGGTCAGGCGCATGCGAGACAACAGCCCTTAGAAGATGGTCACTTCGAACGCTGTTGAAAGCATTTTAAAAGTATAGTTTGACCACAACTTTGTCTTCTGAAGATAGATTGAAGATAAGCTCGTGCGGCATGGATTGCCACTTCTGTTCCACTTCCGAGTAGCAAAGCCGAGCTGGTGTTCACCTATTGCTTCTTCAATTTGCGACGCATTCTTCCAGCAGGCAATCTTCGCTGCTATCCTACGGAGTGTAGATGAGCATGCCATAGGGCGGGTTCTGCCATCCTTCTTTTTCAAAGCAAATAACCTCGCCCCAAATATGATTGGCAAGAGATCTGTTGGCGGCTCCCCTCGTAGTAAAATTTCGATGAGTTTGGCAAGTGCATCGGCCAAAGCCTCCGCTCGTTTATCCATTGCTCGAGAAAGTAAATCTTGAAGAAGCCTTGGTCAAATGAAGTCGAGACCCGCAGCGAAGCTTCTGGAAAAGCTTCCCACTGCGCGGTATGTATCTATCGCCTATTATTGACACCGCGAGTATTTGCTTGGCCGTGTCAATAGTTGGGGCCCACACTACAATGCCTCCACCATCACCAGAAATTCTGCATGAAGGAAACATCTCATCACAAACTTGAACATCCTCAATAGAGATCTCTTCGCAAATTCAGCCTTCTCATTTGTTTGTTTCGTTCGTGTGATCATCTTGAATGTGCCCATTGAGCCAGTTTGATGCGCTCTTTCAGGTTCTCCAGCTGCTTCTGTTTACGCGAAGCAATCCGACGGACTGATTTCTTCTGGACCGTCACGAATCCCTAATCATCTTCACTATCACCGTGGTTCGAGTTTTTCCTCCCTTTTGCACCCGGAATATAGTCATTCTTTGCAGTGGAAGCAGGATCCATTGTTAAGGTCCCCTCAATGCCATTAGCACCTCGATTGTCGTCGGTGTTAATAGCGCTTTAAAGTCTATTTATATTTAATTTAAAGGGGGGGGAGGTTGCTCCCCAGGGTCCGCTGGCATGTTGTCGTATGAAACGACCCACTGCTAGAAATGCGTCGTTGTTTCACGCTAAAGTAGCGAAGCAGCGAAAAACATAAGCTAACACCTTCTACGATGACGTTGTAGATCGAACGCGACCGCCTGTCAGGCCAGACGGAGTAGAAACTCCAACAGCACTAACTTGTGCAGTTTTAAGTGTGTTTCGCACTCCACTCGAAGCCTCTCAGTTTGCATTGTCACTGTAGGAAGTTTCCTTGCAATGTCTTACTTTAGCTAGATAAACGGATTACATCAACAGGAGCAGATGTAGATCACGTCCGCCATCCGTCGCAGCGGGATATCATATCACAATTGTGAGTAAATGAAAGAATTGTAAACCAATTTACGAAATTTAGCTTAAGCGATATTTCGTAGCTGGTACAGTGCATGCCCAACTCAACCTTTTTAAAAGGCCTTCAACACGCAAATGCCATTTAGGGTTCTGTTGAAGAATCACACTTAGATAGTGATAACAAAAAACTCTCTCTAACATAAGCTCAATTGCAGCCTGCCAGTGGAATTATTCTGACGAGGCTAATAAACAGAATGACAAGTGAGAATAATCGTGACTATCTCTGGGCAGACTACCACAGAGCATATACTTAATGAAATATTACATGTAACATTCGGCCTAGTCCAACCAATGTTTATTAAGAAAGAACCTCGTGTGTATTGTCATCCTCAAATTGTCATCTAACCAGTTTTGTATTAAGTGATTCGTGTGAAAGGGCGCGCGGTCTTGCTGAAACACGTACAGCCTTTCGTTCTAGACGCGGTCAATCCATGGCCTTGCAATTGTCATCTAACCAGTTTTGTATTAAGTGATTCGTGTGAAAGGGCGCGCGGTCTTGCTGAAACACGTACAGCCTTTCGTTCTAGACGCGGTCAATCCATGGCCTTGCAATTGTCACCAGAACATGGTCGTTTATTTTGTTCAACATAGTGTCATTTCCCAGAGATCACCAGAAATCAGCCCTTTCGCACGTTTCACGATCTCGGGAGTCCTCACCGTTCTCGGCCGGTCGTGAATTTTCCTGAGTGCACTGCTAGAAGATTTCTCGGTCTCTTTGCGTTGTTGTATCTCTTGACATACCTGACACTTCTCGGATAGTTGAAGAAAAAAAAAGATCCTATAAACGCTACTGCAGGCACAAAGCGATTGTGTCATTGTCAATCTTCGCTACAATGCCGGGTTAATATCTGACGAATACGAGCGCCTGTTGTATCAGTAGACCCGTGTTCTATTCTCTCTTATTAAAGTTCAAAGTGCAATTAAGTCATTGAAGAATAAGACGTCCGGAACAAGTATATAAAGGTGGCGGCCCTCCTATCGCCCTATTGGACATCATCCTTTGACTTAGAAACGGGTGAAATTCCAGCAACCTAGTCGAAATGATTGCTCTTAAAGTCATCCCTAAAGGCAAAAGCGACCCGTTCTGTCCACCTTCTTCGCGAGGCATCACAAAGAAAAGCTGCATCTACAAGGTGTTATTAAATCTCCTGGCAGAGCTTCTATCTCGAGGCACGAGAAAGTATACCTCGGAAACAGCATGGATTTTGAGCAAGACGTTCGACGATCACCGCATCCCAGGGGCTTTACATATACAACGTGAAGTACTCAGTCACCGTCAAGCACCAAGTCCTGTATGCTGTATCTATAGACTAACAAGTGATATTTGACACTGTTCCCAGCGAAATCGTCACGGAGAAGCTAGCCGCTGTGAGCGTGCGCCCACGAGTTTTGCGAATTCTGGTAGCTATCCTGAAAGCAACCTCGGTCATGCTAGATGACGAGTTTCAGGAGCACCGGCCCTTCCTGCACACGACCGGCAAGCTCCAGAGCGAAAATGCAAGCCCGCTACTATTCTTAGTATTACTTGGTAATCTACCAGGTTTTATCAATTACCATTATCCCTGTGTTCGCATCACTTTCTATGCCGATGACCTGGTGGAGTCTGGAGAGTGAAGTGTTCATGGATCTAAAAATATCTCTGAAGGGGCTGAAAAGATACAGCGAGCACAACGGTTTAGCGATAACCATGTCGAAGACAAAGATTCAGGTCCGGGGGTTCTTTAAGGGGAAGTGGCAGGCTTAGCTGGAGTTCTATGAGTGCATATTTTAAACCTCCTGGGCGTTGTTTTTAAAAGTTTTCGTGCAATTGTGCTACAGAACTTCAGGCTTTGAAGCCAATTGGCAAGCTATCAAAAATTATCACATAGCGGGCGTTAACGATGGCTCAAAAGTCTCAGCGGGATCTATCCGACAACCACCACTTGTGCCTAATCACCATAACAACAACCCAAGCAGCAGCAACAACAACGGCAATAACAACACTCAACATCGACAACGTGAAATAGCGCACTATAACAACCGAGCACTTGACAAGCACGTAACTTGTTCGTAGGAGATTCAGCTTTCAAAAGCAGCCAGCAGCACCTTATAAAGCAGGCCTACTCCAAGATCGCTAGCAAAACATGGCTATGGTTCACAACGCAAGCAAAACACGACTACGGTTCACAACAAACAAGCGGCCGCCAATATCAGGTAATCACCGGTAAACATAAAACGTAACGGTGAGATAAAACGACACATCTTAGCGTCGTGTGAGAGACGGGCATGTGCATAAGACCACGCGTGAAGGTTGACCGACCACGCACGTTATAAGCAGAATCGAACAACTTCTCACGTTCAACAGCAATTTCGAGGCTACGTCGACTCTGTTGTTGGTGAAAGCACAAAAGCGGAAACTTTGTGCTTGAGAAGATTATCGGGCCGGGCGTAATCAGGCGCATTCGCTAACAGGTTCCATATCGATATCAGTAAAGCAAATATCAACGACTTACCAAACGGAACAGGACCGAAATCGTATCGAGTTCAGCGCGGAGACCCTTTAGCTTGTCTGGAGCACAACAGGAGCAAGAGTCGCAATTTGCAGCAACTGCAGCAAAACTGGGCGGCCAGGGCTGTCAGAACAAATGGCGAGGTCAAAGCCGTTGTCGAAAACATAGGCATCAGCAGCACGCATTTGTCTCCTCAACAGAAGCAGCAATAGTAAATTAAGAGGGGATAGATACTCGAAATGTATCGTGTGGAATGTGGAGGAATTGTAAACAATATTCGGAGAAACACTCGGAGAAAACAATATTCAATTAGTCCGATACTATGTTTCTCACCGAAGCATATGCAACAGACCCTGATAACATATCGTTGCCATACCATAAAGTTTATTGCCGGGAGAATGAAGCACCGTCGAATGGTCGAGACCGTTGAAACCGTTGTGTGTTATTCACGATCGTGTTTAAGAGAGATCTTGTCTGCATATACAGGCAACTAGACAAATACGCATAAGATGTAATATTTGATATTGGAGATTGTGAGAAGCTATGTATAAAGATCACAAGTGTATTACATCAGCTCATCAAAAGCATTGTAAAGTTAGTTTGTTTCGTGAGAACATCAAGATTTTCCAACTCAGTAATAATGACGCGTTCGATCGAGATTGATAAACTCAACGAGGTGCTCAATCTGCTACCGTCAACAGCACAGTAAATCACGGATACGAGAATGCACGTCACTGCTCCGTCCACTTCATATTAAAGGGCAGGGCCATCAAGACGGGCGAAGCACAAGTCATGGCTTGATGAATACTGTAAGCTATTAAAAAATCATGTTTGTGACCAAAGAAACTGGACGGCCTTAAATCTGGCAATGCTAAAGGTGACCTTTAGTAGCCCGAAAAGCTTGCATTTGAAATATTGCAACGAGAACGAAAAATAAGAGACATTGTACTATTCATCTTCTACAAACGCTTCAAAGACGCTGCCGTGGATGGGAGTCCAGTATTAACAACACTGTTCAATGCGTGCCTCGAAAAATTGGAGGAAAGGCTTTTTTCAACCTCACAGATTCTCAGAGCTAAATGGTTTCGTTTTGACAAGCGTCGTTTACAAACGCCCCCGTCCATCTACAAGAGACCATACCCCGCCTCTACAAGAGGTCATCTAACATTCAAACGTAAGACCGAGTGCGCCGTAACCTAATGACTTATGCGGCTTTCATAGACTTGGAAACTGCCTTCGATCGCGTACCACGCCACCGGCTCTTGACTATTAGGCGAGAACGATTAAATATACGAACATCTTTGTTAAATTTTATAAGCAACATATTATAGGAGAATCTAATCACAATTTGAACTGGAGCACATTGCATTGGTCAATAACTTAGAGACAGACAATCGGAAGAAGATGTGCAAGGAGATACTGGTAGCCGTTTCTTGGACATTTTATATGTCTTGGAAATGTTCTACAGGAAGTCAAATTTTCTCACGTCTTTTACGCGGATGACCTAATTATCATCGTCAAAACCAGGGAGCATCCGCACTTCTGTCTGAATCAGGTGACTCAATGGAGTAATGGAAACTCGTTCCTCATATAACAACAACAAAAATAAATGCTAAATCAAGGTGCTTCGATTCAGTGAGGGAGGAAGATATGCAGCCGCCAACCACAGCATCACAGACAGCAACATGTCTGTAAACAACGTTAAAGACAGTTTAGCACTCAGCAGTAGCACATGGAAGAAGAGACTGCCAAGTAAAATGTTAGTGTTATGCAGAATCACCTAGAACGAGAATTCTCAATATTTATGCCCACAAATCGTTTCGAGAATGCTGATTGTGCCTGCAAAAACTGCGGGACACTGTGCATTGATCTGTATCATGTTCTGCAATACATTAAACTCAATACATCGGGCATCTCCAAGGAAATAGAAAGCGTTTTGACCAGACATGAATCATTTGTAAGTATACTACTAATTGTATGGTCAATAAATAAACGAGATATTATATATATATATATATATATATATATATATATATATATATATATATATATATATATATATATATATATATATATATATTCTTTTTTTTATCTGAACGTGATGACCAAATCGTGTAACGAAAACTCGCTTCTCATAAACACAAATAAGATTGTAGTCAATTGAGAATATATGCAGCCGCCAAGCGCTACGGAGTAGGCTTGAAAGCGATAGACGACCCCTCAATCTTGTCAGCTACTTTTTCTAATTGGGGTTAGAAAATTCCCAATTTTCGGTCAAAATACATATCAGTAGAAAAATGGGGCCAAAGCTGCCGCAGCAACGATACTCCTAGGACCTTTTACAGACCTCGATATAAAGACAATTATGAGGCTTTTTTTGAATAATAATTACCGCTGAACTGGAAGGACTTAGACGAACTAAATTAAACTTTATAATACGTTTTCGCTAGGCCTCCTGCGAAAAGTACCAACTATACTGCTCCCTACATGTAAGGAGGCGAAAGTAGACGACTGGCGGTGCCATAAATTTGGTAAGGTCGGCCACACCATAGAGAACTGCACTGCTGCAGCCAAGTGCTACGTGTGCGAGAAAGAGGGACACGTGGCCGACTCTATGGCCTAAAAATTCTACATATTTGGCAAGGGTTTCGAGAGCACTGTCGAAAAACGCCTCTGCTCTTTTGCTGACGACTTAAAACTGTTATCGGTGATCCAATCATAAAGAACAGATTTGATGATGAACAAGATCTAATCATAAACATAGCTTCTCCCAAGTGTGCATAGCGGATCGCGAAGGCACCTTCGAGCAGCTACTGTGGGATGATATATAGTTGTGTGTGCTTCCAGAGCTATGACAAGTGATGTATTGATGGAATAGGTCATTTATGCATGCACGCACATGCCTGCCGGAAAACCTTAATTACTTCGAGTTATGATTTTATGTATTGAACCTGAAAGCTAATAATAGAACTTCACATTTTGCGAATTCTCTTTTTCGCTCAGTCTAACCAGGGTCGTGCGTTTCTCAGAGGAAGCAGAATTTCCTCCGTTTTTCTATAGGAGGGCTGGTTGCCTAGCAGTCGCATATGTTCTGCTTCTATGTGGGACAACAACGCCAGTGTCAAAAATTTGTACTTTCTCTCTGAATCGAAAACAAGACTTCTCTGAGCTCATGTTCCTATCGAGAAATATGTTTGGGACACTGTATATATATACAAGGCGGAACTACCTGTCACTGACAAAGAATTGGTCCGCGAGACTGTGTGGACCTTCTGCAGCAATCCTACCGCAGGTATGGAAGGCCTGTGACCGCGTTATCTCAGGGACCTCCTCACTGCGACTGACACGAACATTGTCAGCTGTCTCCTGCGCGAGCTAGCGAGAGCGGTTGATTCGCCCCTATCACCTATCAAGATCATCCTTAGGTCCGACAAATATCAACAGTCTTCCGCAGCAAGGGCAATGGAAAAACCTGCACCTCCTGCGGGACTTAAGGGATAGTTTAAGAATCAGCTTCAGGGACCTCCTGAGTCGGAAACCACTTTTTTGCTTAAATCTCCTAGTATTGCTTTGGGGAATTAAAAACTTTTTCGGGTTCACCCTCAGCCAACATTTTACGTTTACGAGACTGCGCTCGCATTACTTCATAAGACGAACCCCACAAATACAAAGTCTGTATATTTTACTCAAATTAACCCTTTATCTGTCGTCATCCTTCTAACGAGGGTAGTGCAACGGTGTGTGCTTCACTATTGCGCACTCCACTAAATGATATTTGGTACATTACTACAGGCAAATCCAGTAGATGCATAACTTGTACTTCATGTAAAAGCGGTGGTGTTCGGACCCGTGCACCTATGCGTCTCCTCCGGTCGTACGCGAATGCATCAGGCCACCAGTCCTTTGAAGGATTTCGGGAATCTAGATAACTAGCAAACCCAAAAAACCCTCCCCAAGAAGTCAGAGACTGCGTATGCATTGCTTCACAGCCACAGGAGCGGGTGTTGCACCAATCCCCCACATTCTATTCCAATCCGGTATCATCCGGCACCTCTTGTCTGTCGTGGTGCAGCTCAGGCGCGTCAGCCAAGCTGTTAACGCCTTTCACAGCTCCACCACATGGGGATGCATTAAGAGCCATCGCCTAGAGCGTCTCTGGCAGTCTCTGCCTAATCCTAAGGTGGGTTTGTCTTTGCTGCTCTTTTTTCACTTCTAACTATTCACCTATGGACGCTCCGTCGCGACTGGACCAAAAGCCATTGCTGAAACGAGCTTTCCTGGCAGTTTCCTTGACCAACTTTAAGGACACGATAGTTCCGATAAGGGCATACGACTCCCTCCATGCTTCCGCCGATGTCATCATCTATGCTTCTACTTCCTTGATCGGTTTTCCCCCTCACGGTGGCCACACCTGCGTCTCTGGCTACAGCTCGAATTTCAGTTCACTCGAAAAGATCCCGGAAGCGGCAACGGAGGAAATGATAAGTGCGGCTGAGGGGTCTGCACCTGCGAAAGGCCCGGGCCCCAGTGTGCGGTGTTGTTTGTGCTGGAATAGCTCACCGTTTCTATGCGGACATTTACCGCGCAGATGATTATCCCGGGTCGCGCGCACGTGGTCGATTCGAGAACCAAATGGACAGTGGCCTAAAATATCTCGACATATTTATGCGGTTTTTAGTAAGTAGTGCTCCCAGTTTGGATTGAGTATACTCTCTCCGCCTGCGTTGAATCCAAAAATACCCACCGTATTAGCATCAACGAGTGTGCACAAATGCATCTTTTTGCAAGAGAAAGGCTTCCCATGAAGCTAAACAGATTGCTGATAGACAATTTGATGACCACCTCGTAAGCTTACTTTCCAAAGAAAACAGACATATACAAAGGTGCAAGGACATCATTTTCTCTAACAAGTACCACCACCTACATTCTGACGCACTAACCACGGCAGACGAAGCTCGACTCGAAGCGGCGCGCAGTCGTGCAGGATCTAGCAAATGACTTTGAGCCATCCCCTACTCCTACTTAGTTCTCGACAGTTTACTAGTCGTAGAGTAGAAAATAGCTCTTTTTTTAACTTGAACGGCTATTGCTGGGAATAATAATGGGCACAAGAGGTTACTTCGGGGACAAGCTCGACTGCTAGCAGTCCTCCTCCAATATACAAAAAAATCAATGTAAAAATGTTCTCCACTCCAATATACAATAATGTATTAATGTTCTTCCCTCCAATAAATAAAAAAGTCAATGACATTTTGAGGAGGGTTGCATTTGCATTTTGGTCTCTTTGCTTGCGGCTGAATGTGTCAAATGTTCGCTTTGTCCCTAGGCGCACGTTCAAATGCCCTGATAACGTCCTGGATTGTGACTGGCCGAACTACTCATTCCCATGCGAATGCTGTTTTATGTCCCAAGGCCCATTGTATAATTTTTTTTTCATAATAATATAATAATATGTTTTGTATAATATTATGTGTTTCGGGGTGGTGTCGGCTCCCTGCAGCACACTAGCAAAGTGCTTAATCAGTCAACCAGTCTCCACTGGGCACTGCCATTTTCGCATCTGTTTTAGCCACTTGTGCAGTTCTTTCTCTGCGTCTTGCAACAGCGTTCACTTCTGACTTCCCAATACTTTTGTTTCTTCATTGTACGCCCTTTATTTATTTTTTTACCATTATTGCAAACGGCATTAATACCCAAAAATCTTCGCGCATTCCCTAGTTGGCATTTTTCGCTGCTCTACACCGACCGTTGAACCAGGGCATTTCTTTTCGTTCTTGACGCGAAAAGATTGTACTCTTTATCAGGTTCGCCAACTTATGCTCCTGAGACTTTATTTGAATCTTCCCTGGTGGCCACACTTCCCCAACTATCCTTAAGACGATCCCACCGTCCAGTCTTGTCTTGGTGCCGGGCCTACGATTACGCTCCCTGCTGCTGCTAGCTTTGAATGCTATCCTTATAGGTATGTGCCTTCTAAGCCCCGCTCCTTCCCAAAATCATGTATTTTCTTCTAAAAATGTCGGTGGCAAAAACGGCGATCACTGACGCTCCAGTAATGCGTTCGAAGGTGTTTAGGCCTGGCTTGCTGACTAACCAGCATACGATCTCCGTTATAATATCCAAAATGCTTCAGTTCCTTCTGAGTTACCCTTATCCAACCTTACATTCAAATTCACCGCCAGAATAATCGGTGCCTTTCTCGGCATTGCTTTGACCGCAAGCATTATACGCTCTGTCACGACCTAGGTGGACTCTACACTGGCCGGTTTTATATGGGCTGCCACAATTTCAACCCCCTTGACGCTACTGCGACTATGTTATCGGCTATTATTTCTATTGTCATTTCTCTAATTTCTGATCTCGTAAGTACTGAAACCCGCTCATTTGGCCCGCGCCATCCCTCACCTTTATGTGCTAGTGCGTGATGTAGAAGTACGTAGAAGCCCCCCCCCCCCCCCAAAGAAAAAGGTCTAACAGTCCAAGTTTCTTTCAAAATTTACTCCTCAAAGTGCTTCTGCGCCTAGCAGATTTATGCCCTTCGCAGTTCCACAATAATACTACTTTGATAACCTGTTGATAAACATTTCTTGATTACGAGAAAGAATAGTGTTTTTTTCTTACGTTCTTCTATGGGGTCCAAATGATTGTATGCGGTGCACTCATGGAAATATTCTGATTCTTGGGCCCAGTCTTTCCGCGGCGTCACTGAGTCTTTGATCCACGGAGCCGTCAGCTGTTCAAGCTGCGCTGACGTGTTTCCGTAACACTCCGTAAACGCTGTTGTCTATTCGGTGGTTAATTAGCTTTTCTAAAGTGAATTTGTACCGTAACAGATCGCGTGTAATGAAGACTTTCTGGACAATATGTGCATCTCTTACTGCCTGGAAACCGGCGCTCGCACATCCATAACCGGGCCTTGAATCATCATCATCATCATCATCAGTGTGTCATCATCTCCATCAGCTACCATCCAGCTGCCGCCTTCAGCGTTATCATCGTTAGCGTTCCTTCATCAGTCAACTGTCACTCATAGTCGGCATCATCACCACCACAACCATCATAACTAGCAGTACCCAGTGCTACTATACTTCACTATCAAGTACCACCTTCACCACCACAGCCGTCATCACCATCGCCACCACAGACACCACCACTAGCTTCGTCATCAACGTCGCACCCGCTACTGTCATCCCCGTTACGGAAACCAGCATTATTTATATTATGATATCAAACGAGAATACAGCCGCCGGTCTGCGTTTGCCTGTAAACAGACGATATCCCGCTTGTAAAGAGGCGCGACGTAGCAGCTGGCCATGTCCGACGACAACGAACGCGCCGACGAAGTGGCAAGAGAAGGAGCCGCTGGAACAACGTGCATCACTGCACGTAGACTGTGCGGCGCCGACGAATGAATGCATTACACAATGCAGTCAGTAGTGCGGGCGGTCCGTCTAACCGTTCAAAGACAAGTGGTGGGAAGCGGACCGCGTCACGCCCTGCAGAAGACGCTCGTAGCAACGGTATGCGCGTTTGCGAGGCTTTGGAGTTTACCACGGTGATACGCGGCATAAGCGTGCTCGTGCTCTGAAGATGCCGCCGAGAGTAACATTTAATAGACAGGAAGCCGTAATCTTCTTCGCAGCTGACAACGCCATTGAACACCACCTAACGAGATCTACGACGACATCGCCGACGTACGACAGAGGAGCCCTGCTACACGAAAAACGGCGAAGAGTGGTGGAGAAAGAAGACGACAGGGCGACTTTACACTCGCTATCGGAGTTAGCAAAAGCTAAGGATAAGCGGAACACGAAGCGGAAACATCTCGTAATCGGCGATCCTGTCGGCGCTTCACAGAAGCTACTCGAGTGAAAGCGAAGGATCCACGAACCAACGCTGCGTCGCTGCGGAGCACGTTATTTTGACATTCTCAGACAACAGCTTTCCGGTTGAGGCACGTCTGGGGCTTAAGAGGCATAGAGTCGTACTATATCATGAACCCTCGCAGTGCTGTAGGTGTTATTGTTAGGATCACTTCGCCTCTAACTGTAAGACCTCAAGGCCCAAATCCCGGAATGCGGCTCTGTGGAGTACCTCGGAAAAGATTCCAACGCTCAGTCGCGCTGTTATTTGTGCAACGGGGAGCATGCGGCTACGTTCCCGCAAAGGCTGATGCGCATGGAACAAATCAGGAGAGCCACACGGAGCATAGTGCAGAAGCAGCACGTTTTTGCATATTTTCACAGTAGATTACAAATCTCAACGGTGCCCGTCTTTAAGCAAATATCAAATTAACACTTACATTAACCTTAAGGACGACTTGTTTAGTACGGGGGGAGCCGCGAGTATTCCCTTGTGCAACTCTGTAATATTCTTTAATACATCACGCATTCAAGAGAGAATCCAAGGCGTGAGCTAGCAGGTTGTGGTATGTGTGTGCACGCTCGGCGTTTATCCAGGGCTGGTCACGCTGGCAAGACCCTACTCAGTAAGGTGATCTTGACCTTTGACTGTCAACCGCCTGTGTTTGTTCTTCTGGGATACAAAACCCACTCCGTCGTTCTTGAGCCCGATCAGCCGAAGCTATGATACAATTGTTAACGAGTGGGGCCTAGTACCTGGATGACGACGTTCTGGGTGAAGACCTTCCGACAGTACTGGACGATATCCCAAAGGTCACATTGACCTTGGTGTCTTTGGTGTGATCAGCGGCCTGACTCTGAACCCGGAAAGACGTGAAGTATATGTCGCAGCTTTTAACGAAATTGAGCCATTAAACTTAACGGACCTTCTTTGCCAACTGGCCGACTCCCGCGTTATGGAAAAAATTAACCTGGAGCTGCTGGGTGTACTCTTGTGGTCGGACGAGATTGCAAAAGTACTAGCAGGCCGGAAAGACAAGCTGGGCTTTGCCACAGGCAGACTACACCAACTGGAAGTCTACTGCGGCCTGTTTCTTCTTAGATTTTGCTTTTTACACACACACACACACACAGGTTAACACATCTGCTTAGAGGTTGCCACCTGTTCTCATCGCCTGAACTCCTACAGCCATTTAATGATCTTAGTTTAGATAATTTAGAGGCGATACTAAATATTAACTTAATAGCAAAAAAAAAATATATATATATATGATGTCAAAATAATGGTATCCTAGTCGTGTACATGCAGAACGCTGATTCTCGTACGCATGCGTGAGTGTGTTCGTCCCAAACGTGGCAAATACTAATCTCTACTACATGCAAGCCCTAGCCAAATGGGCTGTACAGTTTAGTCTACGCTTTGATTGTATCGCTATCAATGATATTGTAACGCTGGTGTGTTACGCTAAGTCAGCTTGGGGATGTAGAGTCATCCGGACGGGTACTGCAGTCCGAGGGACTCAGAAACGATGAATGACGACACGCAGCATGCTGCTCGGTCTATTTATTGGTTCACGAGGCACCCCAAAGGGTGTCAGAACACGCTCTTGAATCGGTCGAAAGTTACAGCGGTTTGTGTTTTTTTTTCGTATAGGAATACAGGTTAAGTGACTGTTTGACCTGGACTGCCGATCATAGGTCGACCCTCTCCCGATGTCGGCCGATGATCGTTTGGACGGCGGAGGACGTTGGGGCTGTTCTCTGCTGGCTGGTTGAGCATGTCTTGTTCGGTTGAGACATGTATCGGTCGGTGAACGTAGTGTACGTTAAGATTTTGGCGCGGGCGCTGTAGCCGTTGGACGTGGTCGGTTAGGACTTATTCGAATTGCGCCATAATGTATAATAATAATTGTTGTAATAATAACGTATACAGTAACTTCACCACAATACTAAAGGGACAATAGGGAACTTATATCCTTGTCAGGCTCGGTGCACACAAGCCTAACCGGTGTGCCTCTAATTACTGCACTTGAAATCCTGACGTACCACATCATCCGGATACAATATAGGTTGTACCATACCCCTAGGGTCTTCTACTACGCCGGGAAGATCGGCCAGCAGTACGCAGAATATTATTGGACTCAGGTTGTCACCCAGTGCTACGTCAGTTGTCTATTAGAAGGGTGTTAGCTCCGCAACGCCACTGTGAATGCAGACTGGATTGTCCTGTAGGATAAGAAAGTTAGGAATCTTGATTTCCTTTTAGTATTATCATGAGAAGAGCACTGCTCCAGTTAAAGGAAATTTCCCCGTGGCAGAGGCATGCATTAAATACGCTTACTTAGTGCAATATGCATAGTGCAAATATTATTGCATCCTGCCGGTGTACATCGCAGATTAAGTCAACGCCTGATCCTGTCAGTCTTATTGGAGCGTAGGAGGCTTACTGCCATCAATACCTTACCCACAGAGAACTCAGCTGCGAGTGTTCCTCGCATGGTTTGCCATTGCTTATCCTGAAATCCAAGATATCTCTGGGTAACCATTTGCACGATTGCTCTGCTGCAGCCTGAAGAATGTAAAAACTTGCGTTGAACCAGAGGCGGCTGCTGGAAGTGTTTCATGAAGCTTCAATGCTCCAGGAGTATACTGATTAAGAAAGGCTTCGCTAGCGGCTATCACCGAGTTACTGCTATTAGCTGATGCGAAAGTTGTATCTTAAAAACTGTGGGTACATTTCATATTATTGTTTTCCCCCATGCAGAGGGTTGATATTGGCAAGCTAGACAACCCTCCCGTGGTGGGGATTAGCAACAAGAATGTCAGTTAAAGACGACTTCATAAATCCTCGGAAAGTCGGATTGATTTTAGAATTTGCAATCCAGTTGCCGATGCCAGTAAAGGTGCCTACTAAAGGTCTTCTGTTCGTCTAATCTAGCCTTATGTTTTGGTCACCTACCGCAGTTGTTGTCGTTTACTGTTCTGTTTGTTTTTGCCTCGCTGTCAATACTGTCTATAACTTTTACCAGTATCTTAGTTGCGTGGCTTAATTCCTAAACTAATCAAATTGTTCGCTTGTAGTTGTTGTTGCAGTTGGGACATACACAATATAAATGGTGTATATTTGGAGATAGGGGAGCTATAACCATCTATATGCAGACGATAATGGTAATGCTATCGTTATAAACCGCATGAAAAGGGGGGCAATATCGTTAATAACCAGCTCAAATGCAAGCCACGCACAGGTCTTACGTCGCTTTGACGGCCAGCATGTGGGGTTTAACAATGCGTTTTGTTCATACATAGTTAATTAATTAGTTCGGGTATATCGTTGTTATGACAGCTGGCACTGCCAATACTTAACCACGGGACTTAGTTATACCAAAGGCTAGCTATACCAGACTAGTTTATGTATACCAAAATAATTGAGGTCAAACTTGCGGTCGGAAGTCACGCAAAAGGCCACCCCATTTGCGACCTGTCAGTTGTTGCGTTTGCTAAATCATGCTGAATTACATGTCTTCCCGCACACACGTGGATGCACGTTTTGAAGAAAAATACACGTAAATGCATTGGTGCTAATTTGGCAGACAAAATACAAAGTGTTGTTTGTCTGCAAAATGAGACTGTCAAGTTTTGTCAAGCCGAATCCACACAGTATGGAATCGGCTTGACAGAAAAACTACAGAGTTGACGTCAACGAAACGAATCAACTCACTTGATTGAAAATCGTTGCCTGCCACCGTTGTAACGAGTGTCACAGGAAAACATGTACGCTGGTAGATGTCTATACAACCTATCGTGTAGCACACCGACACAGACATGGATAAAAACGAAAATCGGCAGGGAAAGTAATAACAAGTACATTGTACACCGACCAAAAGCCGTAGCTAACCATAGCACAGGAACGATTGTTTTGTATTTTTCGATACAAGGTCCACCTAGACTAACCGCGTGGCTCTGTAGCGATTTCCAATAACCATCAAATATTATAAGGAGTCCTATGAACTGTGCGACGGAATACGCATAACTGACAACGTGACAGCGTGCAACTATTAACAGGCGAGGCGATGCGGTCCGCATTTTAACGAGATGTAATTGTAATTCATCTTGCCAGCAGCAGATCGCACGTTTTGTTAGTCTGCTTGCTGCGAGCACCAGCAAATGTGCAACAAATAGAAGAATGGTCAATGAACCACGGTACTCTCACTGGTACACGTAGATAGTGAAAGGAAAAGACCAATTTGACCAGCGATTAATGCCTGCCGAACAAGGAAGCTTGCGAATTGATTGTCGTACAGTACTGGCAGTGGGTGTCGCAAATGCCCGGCCAGAAGTAACGACGACGACAACAACAACAACAATAATAACAATAACAGCAGCAGCAGTAGCAGCAAATGTATAAGGCATTCGCCGACATACACAGTTACACATACACTGGCCCTTTTCTCTTTCTGTTTCTCTCTGTCTCTGCGACGACTTCGTGCGTCAGAGCAAATCGCTACCACGTATCGGCCGCGACTTGGTACGTATAGTATAGTCAAATAGCTACTACCTATCGGCCCACCAACCAGTTACCAGTTTGCCGCAAAGCGACAACATAATCTGACAGGTAGACCAATTGTCTGTCGTCATTTTTTTTATTCAACTGAGCATCGACTTCATAGGGATATTTAAAAAAAATGCATTTCTAACTTTGTCTTCTCCTGTCACGAAATGACGAGGATACCCCGACAACGGTGGTAAATGCGGCACGAATAGGAAATGGGGAAAATTCTGACAAATGAAAAACCGGGCCGCATAGTATCCCGTCGGAACAAATCGTACTTCTCACTAAGGGACAGTCGCACCTGAACCTCTAGTCACAAACAGGCTCCTGATGGAGGGCCGCTTTCCAGCTCACTAGAAAAGCGCAGGGTTCGGTGTTGGGGTTGGTTCGGTAGAATATAAACCCGTTTACCTAAAAAAAGATAAACAAAAAGGAGCGCGCCGATTGCATGGAACAAAACCGCGCAAGAACAACGCAACAATGAGCATCAACACCACATCTCAAGCATGACATTTCTGCTATGCCAGATATGTGATCTGACAGAGGCCACACCCCTTAAGTACGATCCGAAATAACAGAAGAGGTAAACGGCCTACTAGTATGAACCCAAAATATTACCAGATAAGGTTCTCTTGGCGTAACTGCTTTACAGCGGTCTGGCGGAATATTAGTGGATATTGCAAACAACCAGTGTTGAGTCCCACATTACTCACCAACAACATCGGTTGGGTGTGCGTAAATGAATGTTTTTCTTTTCTAAACAAAATGAAAATGTAGAGCTCCACGTGGCGGCGTGGTCTAGCGGTGTAGTGCGCAAGTCGTGGTCGTCATCTACCGGAGTGTCGCCGGTTCGATCCCTACCGTTGATCAAATGTTCTCTGAAGCGGTGCTCGTTGAGAATTGATAATAAACCATGCCGTTGAAAGTCAGCGGTCATGCTGCCACAAGGACTGGTTAGGAAAGCCTAGGTATATCAACATTGCTCGAGCCGAATCCCAACTTGCTGAGTACAGGGCTTCCCGAACGAGATTCCGAGAACTCATTGCCAAGAATAAGGCCCGAGCGTGGAAGGAGCTCATAGAGACGGTCGAAAAGGATGTGTGCGGCCAGCCCTATAGGACTTCGATGTAGACCCCGATGACATCCCGAATGTCACGCTGGATGAGGTCGAACGGGCCTGGAAAAAGCTTGCATGCGGCAAGACTCCCGACCTAGACGGCGTCCCCCCTAAAGTAGTAAAGATGTTCGTCGGAAGGTGGCCGAGGGTGTTTAAAGCCTTAACGAGAGGAAAGATTTCCAACGACTTGGAAACGGGCCAACCTTGTGCTGTTCCCAAAGCCAGGCAAGGGTCTAAAAGAAGGGGGGCGTCGGCGTTTCGGCCTATCAGCCTACTGGACGCTTTGGACCAAATGGTAGAGAACGTTCTAGTCTACCGCCTCAACAAGGAGATCGACGCCAAGGGAACGCTGAAGAGGAGGCGACGAAGAGGAAGGGAATCTCCGTTAGCCTCCGTCGAATGATTTCGTCCTACCTGGGTGACCGAGGTCTAGTTGCAGGGTGGCAGGAATACGAGGTTACAGCTGGAGTCCCACAGGGTTCGATTTTGGAGCCCGTGCTCTGGATATTCGTCCCCAAGATAGATAATCTTCCGAGTGGGGTGCAGACAGCGTACGCCGACGATCTTGCACTCGTGGTTACGGCTAGGACCGAGTCAGTTCTAGAAAGCGCCGCCAATGGAGCCTTGACCCGTGTAGACGAGCGGATGGGAAGCCATTATCGTAAGCTCGCACCCGACAAGACAGAGGCGAAATACCTAACAGGCCAAAAGAGGACAAAAGGGGTAAGCCTTGTGATGGCGGGCCTCCCGATAGACATCAGAAAGGAGGCGAAGTACCTCGAGGTCATCTTCGATAGAAGATTTTCGGGATCGGCACATATGAAATATGTGACCGATAAAGCCAAAAGTGTCTCCCTGAACTTAGCGCATATTCTGCCGGGGGTCGGTGGAGTGTCAGAAGCCAAAAGAAGAGTATTAGTGACAGTGGCCTAATCGACGGCGCCGTACGCGGCCCCGGTCTAGGCGGACATGGCAATGCGTACGGCAAAAAATTGGAGAGCTCTAAGGTCAGCTCAACGAATGCTGGCGATCAGGGTAAGCAGCGCATACCGAACGGTTTTGACGTAAGCCCTCCTGGTCCTAGTCAAGATGCTGCCATAGGACCTGCTTGCGGGGGAGAGAAGCAGGCGCTTCCTTGACGGATAGTTGGACCTGAATATGTTCAGGAGTGCCACCATTGGGACCTGGCAACAGGAATGGGCGGAGCTAAGGTCAAGAGTGACCAAAACGAGTCCTAAAGCGCTTGCTTAGTTATGATCTCTCTCTCTCTTCGCCTTTACCTCGTCGACTTATCTTAGATCTCCGCTGTCCCCGCATACCTACTTTTACGTCTGAACTGCCGTATTACACTGTTAGTAAAAATCTGGGAAAGGACGGTGACGTGAACCTGTGCCTCCTACCAGCATGCCCACTCTGCTGTAAACCGTACAGAGAAAAAGCCTTATCTCTACCGCTTGAGGGCAGCGATGGCGATAGCAGAACATTAATATGGCAAACTATAGGGGCTTAATCGCTATAAGCAAAATAATTATTCGTAGACTGTCAGTACACCGAAGTGACTTTTCCTTGGCTGAAGCGTTTCTAGTGCACTAGAGCATCACTATAACATGATATTGTGTGCGGTTGGGTGGTTGACCTGTGATAGGTTAACTCACTCTTAACACACTTCTCTGGAATACGCTTGAAAAACATGCTCAACTCATGAAATTGCCTAAGAAGGTCATAAGACACTGAGAGATACAGTTTGTAGGCCAATCGTTAAAATGTCCAAACTTGAGCTAAAATCGTATGAGTTCTAACAGCAATGGATGCATGCTGAGTCATACTTGGAAACACTAACCCTACCGTAGTTACTTGTGAGAGCAAACAACTTCCATTATCCTCGAGACAGTTCTCAGCATTTTTTTAATGATGATTCAAACCCAATAAGGCGCATTTCAATCATGACAAGTAGAATCTATTCATCAGTTCATATCATCATTTTTACACTGTACAACAAAAACTACATTTAACAAGAATATACATGTTGCATTCAGGCTCAAAAAAGCCCAACTCACAATGAGACAAATATAAACGAATACATATAATAATATTTTGTATGTAGTGTACATATATATATATATATATATATATATATATATATATATATGTAGTGTACATATATATATATATATTTTTTTTTTTTTTTGTCCTATGGGATGGGCTTGCCTAAATCGGCATCATTCGCTGCAGTCGATGCCAATAGCATCAATTCTGTCATCATCATCATTGATGTTCATCATTTTAAACTTCTGCACAAGAAGAAAAACGTACGACAAGGAATTATAAATGCGGACATATAGAAGACGATAGCTCATAAAATGTATTCAAAGATATCTTCTCATTTAACATTAACTGGTCAGTATTAGCTTCTAGGTTAAGCATTAACTTGCAAAATCCATATACTAAATGGCGATTAGCGTCAACTGTTGAGTGCGCGCGCGGTACATGACCGCAAAAGGCATCATACTCACGGCAGACACTGTTTGTTTTTCCTAAAAGACAATATAGCCCTTTGGGCGAAGCAGTCAAGAGCTCAACAAATAAAAAAAAGTGCAATAGCAGAAATCAGAATAGATAACAGCAAAACGACAAAAAGATCACTCATTTCGGTGCTCGTAGGGCCACGCTCATCTAGAAGCAGCTCATTTATATCAATATCGCTGATTATCTCAGGAGGAGGAGGAGGAGGTTGAAGATTATGCCATTATTCGACAAAGTGATCATTATATCAGTTAAGATAATAATGCCGCGTCTGAAGGCGTTTATATCCTCGTAAGCGCGCTACGAGGATCCTGGTCGTTCCTGGTCCACTGGTTACAACTTATAAGCCAGTGTCCAGGCGAGCGGACGGCCAGGCGGTCATTCTGATCGAAAGCCATTGCGCAATTGTGTCGTTCAGGACATCCGGTGGCGACCGTGTGTGTAACAATCGCGTAATCGTGAAAATGTTTGTGCCCTTGATCTTGTCTATCTTCTGCTCAATCAAGAGCCTACGGGACGAACGTTCTTGCAGCGCAGACCAACTCACATTTGAGCAGGCTTAGCTAAACAGAGCGCCAAAAGCCAACAAAGCGCTTTTTAGCCCTTTCCGCTCACCACTACTGCCACTAAGCACTACATATGTGTGCGGTAACGGGGAGCGGGAGGTATTTGGCCGCGATTCTAGATCAAGGGCAGCCAACTTGTGATCGCCTTTGTCCAGCCGTGCGGTCCAGACAGAACCAAAGGGGCGGTCAAAGTTCTGGATCGTGCGTAGACCAACACGCACGTGTGAGCCATTTCGCCATTCCCTCGCCACTAGCTCGGCACGTGACCGCCATTGCTTGGCCTTGCTGGTCCGCCGCGAACCGAAGCATGCATCCGTCCGCTGCCCTTTGCCGGGTGCAACGACATCTTTGGCATCAACTAACTACCTCGCTCTGCCCTGTCCTGCCCTGCCCTGCGAAGCAAGCAATGTGCACATTTGCACGCTTAGTTCTGTTTGTCACCGCCAAGGCAAACTATCCGTTGAAGAACGTGCTGCTTCTGTGTGGACCGCTGATTTTACGAATCATAGAATTGATCGCTACAAGGAGAGAGGAAGTATGAAGGGTAATCGACTAAGCTGGAAAGGAGGGGAGGGGTGGGGGTGAACGAACGCGTTAACGTCAGAAGCGCTGCTACGATTCGTAGTTTCTATAATTTTTTTCTGACAATAATGTTAGTAATTATAAAAATAAAAAGATATTGCTGATCAACATGAGTTACCACAGAAACATATTGCTAATCAATATTAGTTACTGCTTTACGGGTTCAGAACTTCGTAAAGTTAAGTTCTAAACCAAACTCTAGGTCGTTGTGTTTGGCACGATTTGTGTTGTACTTGTTTGTTGTTATCCTTTAGATTTCTGATTTCTGCCACTTTGGTTATTTATTGGTATGTGCTGCTTTGATCGTTGCTATAGTCGTATCTTATCGTTTGTTCCAATAACTGCAGTCTTTGGTTTGGTTATCCTTACTTCTATTTAAACTGTTGTAGTTTTTGTTGCGATAGTTAAGAAAGCAAATGTATGATTGAATATGATGCATATAAAAGTGTCTTGCAAATCGTTCGATTAGCAATCTGAAGGATACATTCCGCAAACGTCGTTACTGGTCACGCCATCACGCCACTTTCCTTTAAACGGGCTTCCAGTATGCGTTCACACATAGATGCAACCACAAAGCTTCGCTAGAATAAGGTATATTTGTCCAACAACATGTACTCCATGACGCACTAGCACCGAATACATCAATACCCACCTGGCCTGGTTCCGTCACATCCGTAAAAAGATATATTATCCTCAATATGGATGAATGTAAGTCTCTTAGTCTTCGTAGCTTGGGGAACTAAAGTTAATCTATATACCAACGAGCATGATTATTTGCGCACAATTCTCCCTGACCGTACTACAATTTGTCTTGCAGTTTTGGGCAGTACACAGGAAAAACGATTACCGAAAATGTCTCGTTCGATAGCTATTGTTGCCGTCACTATTCTGATTGTTTGTCACTTTTCTCATCGTTTACAACATGTCGAAGCATTTTATAGGCATTAGCTAGACGCTGACGGCAAGGCTGACTCCACATATTGTTTCGGTTGTGCAGGAGGTCAACGGACACAGTGTACCGTCGCATCAAGAAAATATGACATTGCAGTAGAGTCAGCCTAGTCTAGACATATCTGTCACTGTATTAGCGAACATGCAGATTTCGATGTTAGTGAGTTTCTTCACGGTGCACAACAAGGAGCAAACAGATTTTTCTAGTGATTTTGACTAACCGCTGGCAGGCCGTTAGAACGCCTTACTACGGCCGTTACTCTCGGCAGTGTTAGATTGAATTAACAAGATGTACTCATGTAGATCAGCGCGAAACATGCGTTCATAACCACTCAATTAATTATTATCACTGCAATATACAAAAGTAGGTATAGAAACAATTGCGATGATTTATTAATCAATTACAATACATTTTCACACTCGGCAGTGCTCCCCTATATATATATATATATATATATACATACATATATAATATATATGTATGTATTTTCCGTAAGGCTAATGCCCGTGTACGGTTTTTTCATGTCATGGCAAATTTTTAATCCACTCCGGCATTTACCTTGTCTAAATTGGAAACCATGCAAACCAATCCAAGAGTGGCCGGTCTGGGTCTCGAACCCAGTCCTCCTGAATGCAAGACAAAGGCTTTGCCACTAAGCCATCTTGCTCGGTATATAGAAAATATTGTGGTGATTTATTAATCATTTACAATACGTTTGCACACTCGGCAGTGCTCGCCTTATTAAAAATGGTGGTAAAAAGGTGTCACGTGAGGTATATCCTCAAGGCTCCTTGCAACGTTAAGACGGTAAGATCCATAAGATTCCTCTTCGTGACGCCGAGCCCCAAGAGCGTATTCGCAGATTCGGATAGTGATGGATCAAAATCTGCGAGGTTTTTGGGGGTCGGGGAGCGCCGCTCTAAGAAAATCGACGTCATATTTGGCGATATTGTCCTGTCGCGCTTTTGCGAGGTCCCTGTTCGGGCCGCAAACCTCGGCATTTAAAACCCTGACCTCGGTAGGTGTTGTTATTACGAGGTTGGGCTTTCGACCCGGTGCGCCCGGTCGACGGAATACTCGCTCACGAACCACCTCATGACCCCTCTCGCGGAGAAGACGTGCCACGCGATCACAGACGTCGTCATGTCTCTTAATAGTTCGTTTGTGTGATGTATCGCACATCTAGCACGCGTTGGTAGTGCGTTGATCCTGAGCTTTAGTAGGTTTAAATACTCCTTACCAGAGTAAGGCATACCCTTAAGCCAGTACTGTACAAAGGGCGTTTCGTGTGCTTTTTTAAAATGTGCCCCATCGAACGTGTTGTGTAGTTTTTGAGACCAGTAATCGGTCTCTTGTGTAGTGGTATCAATGGAGGTTCCCAAGCGCTCGCAAAGAAGTCTTGTTTTCGCAAGGCCTTTTTTAAAGTGCTCGGTGGTTAGCATCCATTGGACCCCAGGATGCGTGGAGTGTTGTAGTGCTGTCAGACGGGAGAGGCGGAGTCTGGGGATAAATGTTTGGAGGCAGGGGATGTCCGGACCGCCGTGTGCTGTGTGCGTGTACAGATAGGCGTTTGTCACCGAGTTTTCGCGCTTAAGCCATTTCGACTTAACAACCGTTCTAATCTCTTTATCTAGGTCGCTAAGGAGTGCGTGAGATGGTCCGGGACCGGAGACCAGTTTATATAGGAGGCGGGGAATAAGAAAGTCTTTCAAAAATATGAGTCTTTGGTGGGGTTTAAGGGGAGCTTTCGTGAGTCTGTTGAGTAAATTAAGGAGTATATACTTGGTGGAGTCAACTCTGCCATTGCTGTCAAAGTTGACTCCCAGATATCTCCATCGATCGCTCATACCTTTAGCTGGCAATTGCCGATCTCCAACGTTAAATTCTGTTACGGTATTAATAAAACCTTTAACTTTATTCCTATTAAATAGGCGGGAGATAGTATATATATATATATATATATCTATAGGGTCTCTACAAAACAGTTGATAATCGATAATAAAAACTGTAAGGCTCGCATCGCTCAAAACCAACACATTCATGCAAAACTTCGCAATCACGGCTTGCATTGCCATTCGAAAGCCCTGGGTTATGATTTTGAGGTATTGGGCGTAAAGGCCAATAAAAAAACTTTAACTTTTTGCGAATTCTCTTTTAACGACAATGTCATATTTCTGGCCGGCGTTAAATGTTCTTCAGGAGAAGCACAATTGTCTCACAAACACGACGCTGTGCTTAGTTTCTGTATAGGAGGATGGTTGTCTCGCAATTGCATAGTACGAGCGCTTACGTTGGGCCATAACACCGGTGTCAAGGACTTTAGTAATCACTCTCACTATATTTCCAAAACAAGACTTCTCAGGGATCATGTTCCGCTGTAAAAAAAGATTCTTCAGTTCATCGATCTCTAAATATTTTGTGGAGAACCTGTACATTCATTTACTACAATCAACCCATTATTGCTAATAGAATGAATGTTGAGTGAACTTGCACTGTCTTCTAACTTCCCGCTATTGTCCAGAGGTCGATACTATAGGCAGCTACATGCACTGCATGGTTTTGTTTCCGATGATCCACCGTGTGTTCCATCACAATTGTCAATCAGTAACTTCTGCGTGTAATGCATCGCTAAGTCAAGCGGTCACGACGTGATGCCATACCCAAGTACAGGTCCAATAGCAGAGTACAGTTTGTCATGTAGTTCCGCTCTGACGTATCGACTCCTAGCAAATATTAATAATAATAATAATAATAATAATAATAATAATAATAATAATAATAATAATAATAATAATAATAATAATAATAATAATAATAATAATAATAATAATAATTATTATTATTATTATTATTATTAACCGCATCCTCAGGCGGCGCTGTGCATTTGGAGATATAGCCTAGGGTCTTCAAGATTTAACTATATACTGCGTGCATGCCCTGCTTTAACGTGCCCCGAAGAATTAACGGCGTATGATGACGTCAGCAGAAACATACTGAGTGAAGTCCTAAACGTAAATTTAGAAGAGAACACCTGGCAGAGAGCAAGTCTTCCGATACGTGAAGGTGGTCTGGGAATAAGGAGTGCCACTGACCTAGCTCCGGTCTGCTACGCTGCTTCACTGGTGCAATTTGGTCCGGTAGCAGCTTGGTTAGTCGAAGAGGCAGTTCGACCACAAATAAGATATGAAACCAGTAAAGCAAGGGACACTATTAGAACCATGCTAGACCCGGGCCCTTTAGAAGAATATCCTAGCCAATATAACCTAGATAAGCTTAAAAGCAAAAAAAAAGAGCAGAGAAATCTTAGACGAGCTTGTTTCCCGGAGAGACCGCGCCGTATTCTTAGCGGCACAAGATAACTTCAGTGAGGGTTGGCTTAAAGCCTTACCCTCGCCTCAGCTCGGCACCATGCTGGATCCCAACTCTTTCCGCATGATGTCAGCACTTAGAATCGGCGCCAGCGTCTGCGAGCCGTTTCAGTGCAAACTGTGTGGGGAGATGGTAGATTTCAGTGGCCTACACCCACTGAGTTGCCCGAAGAGCGCCGGTAGATCGTCCAGACATGCTGAACTAAACGGTGTAATCATAAGGTCCCTTAGGAAAGCCGGTATACCATCTACACTTGAACCGAGAGGTTTAGTGTCCGCTGGCGAAGAAAGACCTGATAGGGTGACCATTGCATTATGGTCACATGGAAAGTCCCTAGCTTGGGATGCAACGGTTTCGTGCACAACCGCGGCTTCCTATTTACACCACAGCTCTGTTGAGCCGGGGTGGGTAAAAAAGCACGCGGACGCCAGAAAACGGTTTAAATATGCTGGACTGGAAACAAGATATATCTTTGTGCCTATCGCCATGGAGACACTAGGACCAATGAGCAAGGGAACCGAAGCATTTCTCAAAAATTTAAATAAGCGAATTCAGGAGGTCACGAACGACCAAAGAGAGGGTCAATTTTTGAGGCAAGCGTTGTCCTTGGCCGTTTGCAGAGGGAACGCGGCATCTATTTTAGGCGCCATGGAGTGAACTAATTATTTAAAAAAAAAACTTTGCAATAATACGTTCAGACCTCACAACTGTAACATTGTTTAACATGTAATAAATTATGATACTAATAATAATAATAAAGAAGAGCCCTTAGAAGGGCAGGGATACCATCCACACCCGAGCCGAAAGGTCTTTATTGAAGTAGTGAGCTACGACCGGACGGGGTCACCATTCCGCTATGGTCACATGGTAAAAGCCTTGCATGGGATGTAACCGTTTCATGCACCGCGGCCTTGTCGTATCTACGTCACAGCGCAGTTGAATCTGGATGGGTTGCAGAACGCGCGTACTCGAAAAACGAGGAAAGTATCTCGAGCTGTCAAGGAGGTACCACTTTGTACCCATTGCATTGGAGACACTTGGGCCCATTAGCACAGGTACGGGGAAAATCCTGAAGGATATTGGAAAGCGTATAGAAGATATTACGGGTGATCGACGCGAGGCCATGTTTTTTAGACAGATGATGTCTTTGGCCGTGTGTAGGGGAAACGTGGCTTCTATCATAGGCGCCATGAATTGAGGAAATCAGCAGAGCATCATGAAATTGTCTTAAACGTTCATACCTCACAATTGTAAACCCGAAAAATAATAATAATAGTGATAATAATAATAATAATAATTATTATTACTACTAATTGTTTCCAATTTTGCTTGACCACTCATATCACGCTTGCCGTGGCGTTCTGCGCAGTCGGTGCGTAGATGATCATCGTCAAACGACGTTCATATTTGTTCTAATAAATTCTAGCAAGGCGAATCTTTTGCAAGTCTTGCAATTGTAGCTGTACTATTTGTTATATTCTTCCATTGTGGTAAGTAAGGAGAGTTCATGTAGTTGTAGCAGTAGCAATCGCAAGAGCCAAGCGATTGAGCTAGCCGCTGGCTCTCGCGCTGCACTTCATGAGGCCGGCATGGGTCATCTGCAAGAACCATCGCTCGCAGTCTGACGTCATCGACCACTTCTTCACTGTACTCAACCTCGTGCCCGCTACTAGAAACCCTGCCGCCCTTTCTCTCCACCTTGGAGAACCAAGATGGCCGACACCGCCGCGCTCGTTCAACGACGACGACGATGACGAGATGGCAATACATATGGCTAGATACTCAGACACGACTTCATATTTGCTTCACACACAAATGCCAAATCAGTAAGCTAGTCGACGTGGTGATATTTGTTTCTTTGCTTGGAGGCAAGATAGCCAGCCTAGTGAAGTAACCGCGGAGCTTTAGTGGCGTTGTAGTAGTCGCTATGTAGTATAAGAGAACGTACCAGAAAGTGAGAGCACAATGATAAGGCGGGACCACCATCACCCGCGCCACATTACAGCCTGTCCAATACGCCTCTCCCTCGGGCACACTACCGGCTGAATTCAAGGAGAGCAATATATATATATATATATATATATATATATATATAAGGAATAGAGCAGAAGATGCACACAATAGTTACAACGTTGCGACGTTTCAATAGTATACACATATAACGAATACATTTATATATATATATATATTCCACATATGGGCCAGCTGTGGTAAGCCGCAGCATCTGGCGTAGTCAGGAGGAGATGTATAGAATACATATACTTATACACACAGGAAAAGCCCGAGAACCGGATCAACTCCCTTGTCATCTGTCGGACGATTGACGACATGTCA